>PVKS010002335.1:103759-120018 GCA_004027875.1 Aplodontia rufa | reverse complement strand
ATTGAGAATCATACAATTTGAAGTTATTGTTAGCTTAGCCATCTAACATACTGCTTCCCTATGTATTCTAGCTTCCACAGATGAAAGATACCATTTGGCCCTTGAGTCTCTGAGATTGGGATACTCCACTGAGCATAATTCTTTCCATCTCCATCCATTTGGCTGCAAAAGCCATAATATCGTCTTCTCCAATGGCCGAGTAGAACTCTATTGCACATATACATTTTTTTAAAGACAGAGAGGAACAGTGAAAGAGAGAGAATCAATTTTATTTAGTTTTCATGTGGCCTTAGTTGTTCCAAAACTTCACCATGCATGTGGTGCTGGGGTTCAAACCCACGTCCTCACTCATGCCAGGCAACCACCATAACTGCTGAGCCACTACTCCAGCCTTTGTACACATGTACTTTTAATAGACTTTATTTTTAAAAACAATTTTACATTTACAGAAAAATTGAGAAGATGGTACAAAGAGGTCCCAGATGCTGTGCACCAGTTTCAGTCACTATTAACATCTCACCTCGGTATGGTGCGTTGTGGCATTTAAGACACAAATATTAACACATCGTTATTAACAAGCCTATATTCTTATTTCCTTAATTTTCCCCCAATGTCTTTCTTTTTCAGTATTGGGGATCGAACCCAGCAATGCTTTACCTCTGAGCTATGCCCCTAGCCCTTTTTTAAATTTTGAGACAGGGTCTCACTAAGTTACCCGGACTGGCCTCTAACTTGTGATACTCCTGCCTCGGCCTCCTGAATTGCTGGGATTACAGGTGTGGGCTGCCATGTCCAGCTCCCAGTGTCCTTTTCTGTTGCAGGATCCTGTAGAGGAAACCATGTCCCATTTAGCTGTCAAGTCTCTCCAGGCTTCCCTCCGCTGGAACCCATCACAGCATTTCCTTGTTTTTGATGACCCTGGGAGTTTGGAGGCTACTGGTTAGGTAGACCCCCTTGATATAAAAACAAATATATTTAATTAAGATAGAGTTGTGCTGGATGGACAGAAATATCCAAGATAAAATAATGTGGTCATAGTTAAGGTCACTGTGACTGTCTCTGGGAAGCATTCCTCCAGAGGCTCCCACAAGCTGCCAGTTCAGATAGGAACAGTCTGGCTCCCCGCCTAGCCCATGCTGCCAACCCACTAGGTACAACTTGAAGTAGATAAACTGAAGCTTGCTGCTTGCATTTCTTGGAGAAAGACCCCTTTTGTAAGCCTGTTTGTAAGGCTGCCAAAATGATAACTGGACCGCACAACAGGCATTTTGTAGGGTGCCCTCTACTGGAATTTCTCATGATTTTGTGTGTGCCCCCACCTCTGCTGGTTATATGGGGAGGGAGGTGAGAGAGGCAAAGCACCATCCGCATCACATCGTGTCATGGGTACATGTCATTGGCGTGACTTACCACCGTGACCGCCTGGCTGCGAAGGTACCTGTCAGGTCTCTCCGCTGTACCGTTGCCTTATTCCTATTTATTTTTTAGTGCTGGGGAATCGAACCCAGGGCCTTGCCCATTCTAGGCGAGTGCTTTGCACTGAGCTGCACCCAGCTGTCTTCCATACTGCGCTATTAGGAAGGAAGCCACCATGAGCATCCACATGAGTAGGGAGTCCCGCTGCACCTTGAGCGCAGGTCATCTGCGTGAATTACCCGAAAGCCTTCCGCACGAGGGACTTGCCTTATCTCCAGTTATTGATTTATCCAATCGCTCCTTTGTACCAGTCCAAAACCATGGCTGTTTATTTATACGTGGGTTACAATCCAGTTCGGGGTCTTCACCTACATGAGGATGTGTTTTTTGTAGCACATCATCATATTTTGTCATGACAAGATGCTCCAGGCTCATTTTCTATACTTCTGCTATATTTAGTAAATCACAAAGACTGGCTTTCACCTATATCTCTCTGGAACTGTTTTAGAGCTGTTTTGGGTTCAAGGACACAAATCCAAATGCTTCAACAAAACCAGGAATGAAACCCAATGTCTGCACAGGTCACAACATCACAGTAGGTTCCCAAGCAGCCGCCACTCTGGAGCCGTGAACACGAGAGACTTGAAGGACCACCCTGAGGGCTCCTGTCCCTTCCTCTACCGCCAGACCAGGTCATGCTAAGACATTTCAGCCGAAGGGAAAGGACTAGGGCATGGTACTGAGCATGCTTGAGTGTCTGCGTGGTCTTTTAAGTTGTCACATTGAATACACTGATTGAAACATCATACCACATTCCGTTAATACTTACAATTATTATGTGGCTGGAAGTGTCGCTCAGTGGTAGAGGGCTGGCCTGGTATGTGCAGGGCTCCCTGAGTTGCATCCCAAGCACCAACAAAATGAAATTTAAAAAGTAAAACAAAATTTAATTTTGGCTTACAAGTAAAAGCAAAGAAAACTCCCGTTGACTTGCTTCAGGTAAAAAAGCCGAAGCCAGATTCAGGTGGGTTTATTTCAGGGCGTCAGAGGCTGTGGCCAGCACCCACTCTTGGTCAGTAGGGTGCTGCCAGGCATCCTGCCTCCAAGCTGCCCAAGGCTGTGGCTGTTCAGCTCTCAGGCCCTCGACCACACCACATGCTGCCTCTTGCTTCTGTGCCAACAGTATTATGTCCATGTCCCTCCTATCAACACACAGATTTACCCTCTGAGTGCCAATTTTATTCATTCATCTGTTTTTTGTGTCTCCAACACTTAGTTGTGTATGTTGTGCTGGGATTTGAACCTGTGTCCTCATGCATGCCAGGCAAGTGCCCCAACCACTGAGCCACTGCTCTAGCTCATGTGCTGGTATTTCTGAAGGAGGGATTCTTAGAGAGGAATTAGCTGCTCTGCTTCATACCTTCCAGAAACAAAGATTTGACATTGATGAATTGGTAGTCAGCTCTTACTTCTCCATTTTATTCACACTATTAAAAGCTTAGTTTAATTAAAATATATCATGTCTATGACAATTCCATTATATAAGGGACTTACTCATTTTTGGAGACTTGTCTTCCTTTGGTCCTATTCTCTTGTGAATTATCTACCCATGTGGCTTTAGCTTCCCCCCACCGCCCTGAAATTCTGCTATTCTTAGGTACAGGAGGTATCTGAGTGGACCCCATGTTTCCTCTAAGATAACACAGTCCCTTTCCACTGTCCCTTTTCCAGTCCATCATAGCTGTCTTAAGGAGCAGCTCCTCTCTTCACCATTCTTTTGAATAACTCAACTCCCAACATAGCAAGTAGAGGAGGGGCCGAGGCCTCCAACGTGAACAGACAGTCCCACCCTCTTTGCGCTTCCTGCGCTGGTTCTGCATCTCGTTTTGGGAACACATGATTCGTTTTCATGCCTGTGGTCTCTCTGCCCTAACCATGGCCCTGCTCCTCAGCCATCCCTTCCCTTCCCCATTTCCTTTCCCAAAAGCTTCCTACCATCTCCCCTGCTAGTGTATTTCCATACAGGCGCACGTTTTTGTTTTTGTTTTTTTACAGAAAGTAGCTGTTCACCTTTCTCTTTAAATACATACAGTTCTTTGGAACAAGGCACACCCCTATTTCCTTATTCTTACCAAGAATTATATATATCTCCAATTCAGAGGCTTCTACAAGATAATTTCCCATATCTATGTATTCAATTCACTCTGTTTGGCTTCCTGTTTCTTCACGTGGCCACATCAACTGGTACAGGTCCTTTAAGACTGTTGGAGCTCTGTCATTCAGCTCAGTGGCACCAGCAGGATGGGCAGGTGTGAGCTCTGGAGTCACTGAGGGAACAGAAGTGGCATGATAAACAATACAAGGACACCCATTTAGGCACAACCCTTCCCACGCAAACAGAATTCTGCTGGAAAAGGGAAGGGTTGAGGCCAAACTGCCAAATTCGGCCATCAGGAAGCGTGTCAGGGCCCAGCTGATCAAGAACAGCAAGAAAACCCCAGCTTTTTAACCCAATCAAGCTTGCTGAACTTCATTGAGGAAGATGATGAAGTTGTTGGATTCCACTGGTGCACTCCTGGAGCCTGCTAGAGGGCTGTGAAGTGGCCAGTGGCCCCCTTGACCTTGTAAACATGCAGGAAGGAACGGCCAAGGTCATTGATTTGATGATAAAAACAGTAATAGATTTCATATTAAAAACGACTATCCCAAGAATTACCGTGATGCGTGACTTCTGGTCTTGCTCCCTTGCTCCTAACCTGGGACTGGCCTGGACGTCCGGGTGCACTTTCAGCTTTTCATGCCAAAGGCTTCAAAGCCACTGGGCACACATTCTGTGTTCCTCAGGCCTTGTCAGTAACTGTGGCTGCCAACAAGCATACCGAAATTTGAGTAGGACATGTTCTGCCCCTGGAGTCACCAATTACGGGACCTTCAGCTCATTCAAGGGGTTTTCTTTTCCCTCCAGCCATTCCTCCTGGTATTAAAATGTTCACCATATTTGACCTTCCTGGGGTCCACAAAATCCAATTGTATTCATAAAATACTGAAACACTATTTTCTTTACGTGTTGGCGTCACAATAGACTGAATGCAGCAGCATGCAGGAAAACCCAGTCACCCGCTCAACCAAGCCAATGCAAAACAACCCAACTATTCTTACTAATATTTTGTTTTGGAAAACAGTGATTTTTCAAGGGGTCTTCAGTTTTTTTGTTTGCTTTTTTGGTGTATTTTGGTGCTGGGAATAGAACTCAGGATCTTGTATATGCTAAGCTATTCTCAATAAAAATTTTTTTATGTTCACATGTTGAATAAGTAGATAAAATTTTGATTTCTCAATTTATAGTATTTAATTTTTTTCAGCCCTGGGGATCAAATCCAGGGTTGTATGTGTGTGAGGCAAGTGTTCTACTACTGAGTGACATTCCCAGACCCTTAGTAACTTTTAAGAATGTACAGGTTTTCTGACCCCAAAAGTTTGAGAACCGCTACACTAAAATGATTATTCAAATTCAATCTACATAATGTTATTAAATCTTCCTTTGAAAAAAAATTACCTCCTAAAAGTAACATAATTCTGTCAATTCCATCTCCATTTTTGTTTTTGTTATAATTATCTTTTTCATATATGTCCATAAATATAAATAAAATGATAAAAAAAGAATTGAAAGTCCTATACCATAAAACCTAAGAGAGATTCAAATGGGTGGAAGCTGGGCATGGTTTTGCACACCAGTAATCCTAGTGACTCCTGAGTCTGAGGCAGGAGGATTGCAAGTTCAAAGCCTGCCTCAGCAACTTAGCAAGACCCTGTCTCAAGATAAAAAGTAATAATAATAAAAGGACTGGGAATGTAGCTCAGTGATTAAGTGCCTCTGGGTTCAATTCCCAGTACCAACAACAACAACAACGGGTAGCAAATCAGTCTCTAAGAAGTAAAAATGTTTTCTGTACAAACTGAGAAGTGTATAATTGTGAATAAAAAATTTTTTAAAAACTATTTTTTTTTAAAGCTGGCCTCAGGGGCACCTGACTGTAATACCAGATACTCAGGAGACTGAGGCAGGAAGATTGCAAGTTTAAAACCAGCCTGGGAAAAAACCTTGTCTCAAATTGTTTATAAAAGGGCTGAGTGTGGCTCAGTGGAAGAGTCCTCTGGGGTCAATCCCCAGTACCCCTCCTCCCAAAAAACTTCTTTTTTAATTTAAAGGGTAATGTCACTGTAGCCAACTCCCAAACTCCCATTGTTCTGAAGTCAAAATCACGTAGCCTTTTTAAAAAACAGCTTTACTGAGATATACTCCACACACCATATAATTCACCCACTCAAAGTGTACAATTAAATGGCTTCCAGAGTATTCACAGAATTGTGAATTTATCACGACTATCAGTTTCGGAACATTTCATCCCCCCACTCCCAACCAATACACTGCAACCTTTAGGCGTCATCCTCAACTCTCACCTTCTCCAGCCCTGGGTAACTATGAATCTCCTTTCTGCCTCTGGATTGATCTTTTCTGGACATTTCATGGCATGGAACTCTAGAGATGGAATGTGGAAAAAGAGGAAACTTTGTCCATTGCCCTGAACAGTGAGTGACCTGGCCAGATTGAGTCAAGGTAGTGAGTATTGACTTCTTGACCCGTCCATATACTCCGGAGTGGTCCAGAGCACACACCACAGAAAACACCGTTACAAAAGATCTGAAAGGAGACATAAACACAAGAGTATCAGGTTAGGGATGGAGCTCAGTAACAGCGCACTTGCCTAGTATGCATGAGTCCCTGAGTTTGGTTCCCGGCACCGGTAAGAAAAAGTACATCAGCATTTTGTATGTGGTAACAGGATTTGGAGGATTATGGGGGATGTGGATAAGTAAAATGCGGAGGATACACATGCAGGCCTCTCTGCAGCAGTTAGAATTACATCTGTTCCTATAGAAACAGACCTTCAAAACCAGTGCTGCCTTTAAAAGGTGGAAACTGAATGTATCAGCTGGAGACCCCCCAGGAAAAACAGAACCGTATCAGCTATTTTAAAATAGAACTAGTACAGGGAATTGATTACACAAGTTATGAAACAGCTGAACAGCCAATCAGGAGGCAGATCCTGCAGCCTGGATGAGAGTCAAAGTCATCACACCACCCTGAGGTCGGAGGAAGGGAAGTGACCCGGCCAGTGTCTGAGGTCACCTCGCAGATGAACTGTGGTGGTCATCCTGCGGGAGCCAGAGCTCTGGCGGACACAGTGCTGTGGGAAAGCCTCGCAAAAACAGAGCAAAGGGGCATGTGCCACTGGCTTCCCTTTCCCCCTCGACCGTCCTCCATTTTCCCACTGGGCCTTCTCCTGGCTGAATGCAGTCGGAAGCTGACCTGTGAACCTGGAAATGCGAAGGGCTGCCTACCCCATCCCACCATTCTGCCCTGCACTGTGACACAAAGCCAGCAGGGAAAGAACAAAAGTGAGGCTGAGTCAAGGATACCAGCCAGCACACGGGACGGTCACCGCTGTGTGTCACGTGTCACAAGCACATACACAGCCAAAACAAAACTACTTATTTTGCAAGGAACTGACAAAACACCCATAAACATGTAAAATACGTCAGGGTAACTGCCTGTGCAGGAGTGAGAGAAGGAGTAAGAAATGGGACCAAACGGGAATAAATAAATAAGAGCAGGGTCATGCAGGAGCTCATAGCTATTCATAAACCAAAAAGTGCAATTAACTATCCCTGAGACGCAGGAAGAACTGGAGGGGGAGGTGGGAGAGAGAGAGAGAGCAAAAGGAAGCGGAGGCGAGAATGATTCCACAGGGAGCCCTCATCTAGCTGTTGTTGAATTCCCACAGGAATATGAAAATGTACTTTATGGCCAGGCACAATAGCACCTGCCTTAATCTCAGTGACTCAGGAGGCTGAGGCAGGAGGATCACAAGTTAAAGACCAGCCTGGGCCATTCACTGAGGTTCTTCCTCAAAAATAAAAAATAAAAAGGGCTCAGGATGTAGCTCAGTGGTTAAGCATCCCTGGGTTCAATCCCCAGTACAAAAAAATAAATAAATAAAAATGAAAGAAAAAAGAAAACAAAGTTCTGTTTATAAAAGTGCACCTTACTCCATCGCTTTCACATTATTTTCATTCCCTCCTTTTCCATCCATTTTCTTTTCCTTCTATCCCCTGTAGATAATCAGTCCCATTAATTTCTAATTTATTCTTCCTGTGTTTCCTTTTCTCCAAACGAGCACAAACATGTATATTTTCAAAAATTAATTATTTCTCTTTTTAAATGAAAGCTAACAAACTATATTCTTTCCACTTTGATTTTTCCCCTTAATACTATATCCTCAAATCACCCACTGCATAGAACTGTCCAATATTCTTTATTATGCCTGCATAGTGCTCCACTTTGTATTGGTAGCATTTCAGTAGGTGTGTACTAGGGATTGAACCCAGGAGCATTATATGTCTGAGCTACATTCCCAGCCATTTTTAAATTTTTATTTTGAGACGTCTCACTAAATTGCCCAGGTGGATCTTGAACTTGTGATCCTCCTGCCTCAGCTTCCTAAGCAGCCAGGATTGTAGGCATGTCCCACTCTGACTGGTTGGAAATAGCATATTTTGTTCAGTCAGTCTCCTACGCATGGGCATTAAGGTTATTTCCAGTATTTTGTAATTACAAGCAATGCTGCAATGTTTTGCACATATATTTTTGCAACGTATGTAGGATGGATCACTGAGTCAAAAGGTTAATAAATGTGTTGTTTTATTAGATATTGCTAAATTCTCCTCCAAAAAGATTGTACGATTGCATTTCTACCAACTATTTCTGAGAGTGCCTTGAACATACTTTCATTTTTATTTTAAAGAGAGAGGGACAGTGGGGGGGATCAATTTTATTTAGTTTTTCACATGGCTTTCATTGCTCTGAGACTTTGTTGTGTACTCGTGCAAGCCAGGCAAGTACTGTAACCACTGAGCCACTGCTCCAGCCCCTTGAACATACTTTTAAACTCTAAGTGATGTTTCCAGAGCATTAAAACTGAAGTACTTTCAAACCATGTTGTACAAGACAGCACCCCCAAACAGCTGTGCACTTAATGGACTGAGCTGGTTCAGTTGACACGTAATCTTCCTTAGGAACAGTGCGGGAAATAAGAACTCTTCAGCCCAGAGCAGCTACTCAATTGCAAAGCCTTTCTCACGTATCGACTGGCCATGAGGTAGAGAAGCGAGTGAAAGGGAAGAGGGAAACGACCTACGTAGGTGGCTTGGATATCTGGGTCCTCGTCAGGGAGGGTGTGATGAAAACAGACGTCGTCTTCCCTTCTTCTCGGCATGCTCTCCTCCAGGCTAGTCATGTGGATTTTGATGCTGTTGTAATTTATTGTTATTCACATCTTTCCACAGAGCTACATATTTTGAAAGAATATATCTCTACCCCTGGGTCTAGAAGTGGGGCATATGGATCAGGACTAAGCCAACTGGCCCAAGTTCATTCCCTGGTCATTGACAACGTCTGAGGTGTTGACACACAGTCCTAGAAGGGTCAGAGTACAGAAAAATACAACTGAAAAGAGAAAGAGAGAAACTACATCCTTGTTTGCCTAAGCCTCGCATTTAAAATAACCTTGAAGCCAGTATTACCTCCAGACTTCCAGGGGTTTTTAGAGAATCAAGAGAATCAATTTTATTTTTCATCTATTTGTTGTTGTTGTTGTTTTTCTGACACTTAGTTGTGTCTGTGGTGCTGGGATTCAAACCCAGGTCCTTGCAGATGCTAGGCAAGTGCTCTAATTGCTAAACCACCACTCCAGCCTCTGGACTTCAGTTTTGTGTCTCAATAAACGCCATTTATTGTTTAAATAAATAAGTGTTGGGTTTTCTGTGACTTTTAATCAAAACCATTCTGATTTATACAAAGAACAACTTTAGGATTGGTTACCTATGAGAACATTGCATAAGATCAGGCTGTTCTTTTGGCTTTTTAATAAAAATTAAAGAATAGATGGGTGAAAATTCATATCTTTGTATAAAGCTTTTTCAGTGCAGAAGTCTGTTAGTCATCTTGCTACTGATGGTTAATGGTTCTGCACTCACGTGCCACTGCTCAGAGGGGACAGATTCAAAGAAGTGCGCTGTTAGGCCATACTGTCATTGTGTGGAACCAATGACTGACACAAACCTGGTTGGGGATAGAAGATCTGGGCAATGGCTCTAAATATTAAATGAGATTATAGACAAGTGCAGCAGGAAAATTTTACTAGGTAAAGTAATGACTGCCATCCCCTTCTGTTAATTAGTACTGATCTTTTGGGCTCAGGGTGTAGCTCAGCAGTGGAGTGCTTGGGTAGTATGCTGGAGGCTGTGGGCTCAAAAACAGAAACACGCAAAACACAAAACACACCCACCCCAGCACTTTACTTCTTACCTTGCCCACTCTGTGTACTAGAATGGACCAAGAATGGTTTTCTGAGGAAGGATTTTAGCAGAGCCTGTAGATAGGGTAACTTTCATTTTGGTACATGACTTGGTTATGCCCCTTAGTTTTCTCATGAACACTTTAACTTGACTGAGAACATGATCCTGCGTTCTGCTTTTTAAAAAAAGTCCTCAAACTAGAACTTTTCAACCTCTGAATTTCTCACCTACAACTTTCCTGCATCTGCACATGTTCTAGACTCTGTTTCTGGTGACAGTGGAGGAGGCACGGAAAGCTGATTTCCATACTTTCTTCTTCAGGCCCCAACTCTATCAAATATTCTTCCTGAGCTGTGTGTGTGTTACTGACTGGACCCAGGGGCATTCTATTGCTGAGCTACACCCCAGCCCTTTTTTGCGACTGGGTTTTGCTAAGCTGCGGAGGCTAGCCTTGGACTTGTCATCCTCCTGCCTCAGCCTCCAGAAGCATTGGTATTACAGGCTTGTGCCCCTACACCCATCTTGAGATCACATACTGAACCATGAAGTCTCCACAAGATCTTCCCTGTCAGCATTTAAATATACACCAATCTAGTCATTCTTTAAAAAAAAAAAACCTTTATTTGATCTTATACATATATATATCATGTTATCTTCCTCCCTGTTTTTTAAAAATTAATTTTCAGCCAAGCTTCTTTAAGCTTATTATTTCCCATCATTCCATCAATCCACTGCAATCTTGTCAACAAAATGACCTGGGCCAAACTTGCGCCTCATTTTCTGGCCTGTGAAATGGGCTTGAGGGTGAAGAGGGCCATCGCCCCATTACTTCTAATCCTAATTCTGCAGCTGCCGGGGCGAGGGTAAGGGAGGGAACTGGGAGTGCCGGCCTCGCACTTCGGCCCACGCGGCCACCGGGTGCACCTGCAGGAAGGTGAGTGACGGGCGGGGTCGTCAACCCCACGCAGGCGCGGCTCCCGCTGTTCCCAGGCGACCCCGGGTACGGCGGCCTCAGCAAGGTGTGCGCAACGCACCGACGACGCTCGCCCCGGGCGCCTGAGACGCGACGCTCTAGGCCGCCTCGTAAAGGACGGAATTCTCCCCTACAGAACCCGGCGGAGCTCTAGGCCGAGCGCACTGAGCGCCTGCCCGCTCCGCAACTGCATTTTTAGACGTTAAAAGCCCACACAAGACGCGAGCTTTGCTGACAAACGCGCCGGGATCTGGGGCCGACCGGAGACTAGCGGCCACCGCCTTCGGGTCTCCCAGGAGACCAGAGGGTGCGGCGGGGGCGCGAGCGGATGACGTCACCGGGCGCCGACGTCACCGGGTGCCGCCGCCCCACTGCGCATGCTCGCCCCCGCGGGGGGTGGGCGGGCCTGGGCGTGCGCAGTGCGCACGCGCGGCCTTGCCGGCGTCGGCGGCGCTCACTGGCCGCGTCTCCGGTCCGTGGGTAAATGGCGTCGGAGGCGGGAAAGTTGAGTGTCCGGTGCGCCAGGCCTCCGGGGCGATGTGTAGCGACTTCCGTAGGGCCGAGTCTGGGACCGAGGTGAGCGCGCGGGTGCGGGCGGGGTGGGAGCGCGCCTGCCCCAGCCTCGCCCTGCGGTCCGGCGGGCTCCGGGGCCCGAGTGCGCGCCGAGGCGGGGGAGGCTGCCCGGAGCGGGCTCCAGAGCCCAGGCTGGCGTGAAGGCCGGCGCTGCGCTCCCCGGAGCTGCCCCAGGTTACCCGTGGCGGGGGGACGGCGCCTGGGGCCCGGCCGAGCGGCGGTGGGAGCCGTTCTGGGATCTCCTGGTTCCGCGCGCCTCTGCCCGGGGCATCAGGCCCCTGCTGTCCCCGAGTGTGTTCCAGAGCCACACGGCCCTTTGAAGCCCTGCAAGAATTTATTCAGGAATTAAACCAAGGGCTGATTGCTTACTGCGTGTCCATTCCTGGCTAAGGGCTTGAAGTCAGAAACCACCAGCAGACGCAGCTTCTGCTGGTCTAGTAACCGCGGCTGCCTTAAAAGTAGTACAGGCGCTATCTGTAGAGGGGCTGGCATCGTGGAGACTAACCGCAGGCGACCGAAGCTTTCATGACCAGGTGAAGTGGCGCCGTGGGAAGAGAAGCACAGGGAGCAGCGCTTGCGTGGTTCTCAGTTCAGCAAGGGCTGTGTCAGTTGTGGGGGATCGCAAGGAGTTCTGTATCGTTGGGACAAAGGGAGCGCTGCAAGTGAGGAAGAGGAAGCAGTCTCCAAGGAGTACGCACAGTTTTTCTCTGCAGGGCCAGATAGGAAAGTCTTGGGATTGGCAGAGCGTGCTCTGTGTCGCAGCAGTTCTGACTTGAAGACAGCTGAACACAAGTAAACAAATGGGCGTGTTCCCTAAGCTTTTGGATTAGGCCCTGTTGGCGGTAGTTTGACAGCCACTGCCTAGTATGAGTTGCTACAGTTAAACCACATTTATAGAATAATTGGAAACCCTGGTTAAACTCAGATGACTTTCACAGGGAGAACAAGCCTCACATCCAAAAAAGTCCAGCGCCGAAACCCCATGGAACAAACAACTTAGCATCTATCCTTTGGCCGCCATGCCTGTCAGAAGATCCTAAAAGAGGTTGCCTAGCTTATTATTCAGAGTACACTGAGGTGGAACAGAGAAAATAGGAAGCTGGACAACTGGTGGTGTCCTCTTTTTTAACAAAACCAACTCAGCCTCTTTTCCTGTGTTTGTGGGAATTGTCGGCCTCTACTTAATTTGGACACCGTCTTCTCGCTTTTCACATATGTCTGCTTTACGAAATTAGCATGGAGGGATTTTGTTGAGGAAGATATGTAAAGCTGTAAGCTCTCTCAAAACTGAAATAAGCCTCTTTAAAATTTTAATTCACTGAAATTACAGGCTTATAAAAGTTTGCCTATCTTGTGAGTGGTAAGGAAGAGACCTTTCATAGGGTCTCCAAAAAACAAAGCTGCAAAGAATTTTTTTCTTAAAACAGATTTTAGGGATACAATTTATTATAAATCACAAAGTGGAAAACATATACTAGCACCCATTTTATTTTTTTAAAGGGAGAGAGAGGAGAGAGAAAGAATCAATTTTATTATCTTTTCATATGACACTCATTGCTCAGACACTGAGTGCTAGGGTACCTGGTGCTGGGGTTTGAACCCGGGTGGTCCTCATGCATGCCAGGCAAGCACCATAACCTCTGAGCCACCGCGCTAGCCCACTAGCGCTCATTTTAAAGATGGCAGAGTATTTGAATATAGTTCACAGTAAAAGAACCCATTCTTACCATGTCTTCACACAATAGCAATGGAACTTTTATCAGAAAAGATTTTTGGCAGTGTCATCCGCCACTGGTTTCATTTGCATATAGCTGTTAAATAATTGTACTCCATATTGTATGCCTGTAATTCCAGATATGCAGAAGGCTGAGGCAGGAGTATCATTTAAGCCCAGGATTTTGAGGCCAGCCTAGGGAACATAGCAAAACTCTATCTCAAGATAATAAATAAATAAAAAGGACTGGAGGGGCTGGAACAGTGGCCAGAGGTAGGGCACTTGCCTGACATGCATGAAGACCCATCCAGGTTTGAACCCCAGCAACACTTACACAACTGTCAGAAAAATAAAACCAGATGAAAAAATAAATGATTGATTCTCTTTCTTGGTCTATTTTATTTTTTTTTACATGTACTTATTTTTTTGTGCATTATAGTTGTACATAATGATGGGATTTGTTGTCTTATGTTCATAGATGCACACAATACAGCAATACAATTTGGTCAATTTCCCCTCTCCAGCACCCCTTTACCTCCCTCCTCCCATCCCCCTATCCCTTGCCTCTCTTCTGGGTCCTATATTTTTCCTAAATTATCCAAGTATAGTGACATAATTCTTATACCTATGAAAAACATTTTTTATATACATGACTATAGTACATAGTGACATTTATAAATGCTTGGAATGTACCTTGCTTTAGCTCAGTTCCAACATTTCCCCTTCTCTTTCCTTTCTATCTTCCTTTGTTAGTTTTTCGATACATTTGACAAGAGGATTACACATTTACATTTTTGTAAAGACGTGTAGTATAGCTTTTCAAATACGCAGTATCTCACAACTGTGTCTCGTGTTGACACTGCATTTTTGTTCTATGGTTTTAATACATGTGTTTCTCTGCCTTTCCCCCAAGCCTGGGTTTAGCTTCAGCCTCCACAAATGAGGACCTTGAATCTCTGGGTTTGGCCAACTTCGCTCAGCATGATTTCTTCCATTGCCAACCATTCACCTTCAATGGCTACAATATCGTTTCTAATAGCTAAGTAGAATTCCATTGTATATATATATATACCAGAGCTTTTGCATCCATTCATCCAGTGAGTTGCATCTGGGTTGTTCCATAATTTGGCTATTGTAAAATGAGCTGCTATGAACGTAGATTTTGCTGTGTTGCTGTAATGTGCTGATTCTAGCTCCTCTGGGAAAACGGATGGCTGGGTGGTGTGGTGGAGCCAAGGCTAATTTTTTGAGGAGTCTCCACGCTGCTTTCCAAAGCAGGTAGACAGTCTGCAGCTCCACCAACAATATGCTAGTGCTCCTATCTGCCCACAGCCCCTGCAGCATCTGTTACTGTTTAGATTCTTCATCTTTGGCAGTCTGAGTAGAGTGAGGTGAAATCTTAAGGTAGTTTTTGATTTGCATTTCTCTGATTACCTGTGATTTAGAACACTTTCTCATGTATTCAATGGCTTGCTCAATTTCCTCTGTTGACAAGTTTCTGTTTAGCTCCCTGGCACATTTATTGATTGGATTGTTTGTGTTTTTGTTAGTATTGAGTTTTTTGAGTTCTTTGTTAAATTTGGATATTAGTCCCCTGTCAGAGGAATCATAGGCCATGATTCCCATTCTGTAGGTTGTCTCTCTCTCTCTCTCTCTCTCTCTCACTCTCTCTCTCTCTCTCTTTTGAGAGAGAGGGACAGTGAGGGAGAGAGAAAAAGAGAATCAATTTTATTTAGTTTTTCATTTGGCTTTCATTGCTCAGACACTGTTGTGTACGTGGTGCTGGAGTACGCTATGAATGCGAGATAAGGGCCGAAACCACTGAGCCACCTCTCCAGCCCCATCTAGGTTGTCTCTTGACTTTTTTGACTGATTCTTTGGCTGAGCAAAAGTTTTTTGATTTAATGGCATCCCACTCGTTAATTCTTGGCTTTAATTCTTTCCCTTTGGGAGTCTTGTTGAGGAAGTTGTTGCCTACTCCCACAAGCTGGAGTGTTAGTCCTAATTTTTCTTCTAGCAGTTGTATAGAAGCTGGTTTAATTCCTAATTCCTTGATCCATTTTGATTTGATTTTTGTGGAAGGTGAGAGATAAGAATGTAATTTCAACTTCGTGCAAGTGGCTTTCCAGTTTGTCCAGCACCATTTGTTGAATAGGCTGCCATTCGTCCATGTTATATTTTGACCTTCTTTGTCAAAGATCAGATGTTTAAAGATTTGTGGTTTTGTCTCAGAGTCTTCTATTGGTCTTTATTCCTGTTTTGATACCAGTACCATGCTGTTTTTGATACTACAGCTCTATAGTATAATTATAGATCTGGTATTGTAAAACCACCTATTTCGTCTTTCTGACTTAGTTATGTTTTGGCTATTCTGGGTTTCTTATTCCAAATGAATTTGAGAATTGCTTTTTCTAAATCTGTAAAGAATGATATTGGAATCTTTATGGGGATTGCATTGAATCTATGTAGTGCTTTTGGCAGAATGGCCATTTTTATTATATTAATTCTGTCTAACCAAGAGCATGGAACATCTTTCCATCTTCTCAGGTCTTCTTCAATTTCTGTTTTCACTATTAGATAATTTTCATTGTAGAGGTCTTTTACTTCTCTTGTTAGATTGATTCCCAAGTATTTTATTCTTTTAGAGGATATTGTGAATGAGACCAATTTCCTAATTTCTTCTTCTGGCTTAATATTGTTAGCGTATAGGAAAATATTGATTTATGTGTGTTGATCTTGTAGCCTGCTACTTTGCCAAATCTGTTTATAAACTCTATCAGTTTTCTGGTGGAGTTTTTTGGATCTTCCAGATACAGGACCATATTATCAGCAAAAAGAGATAGTTTGACTTCCTTCCTGTTCTTATCCCTTTGATTTTCTTCTCTGCCTGATTGCTCAGCCAGGATCTTGAGGACTATATTGAATAAAAGAGCAGCAGCCTTGTCTTGTTCCTGAATTTAGTGGAAATGTTTTCAACTTTTCTGCATTTAGTATTATACTAGCTGTCTGTCTCTCTTAAAAAAAAAAAAAAAAAAATTCGGAGATGGAGTTCAGGGGTAGAGCACTTTTCTAGCTGGGGGGGGGCCAGAGGGCAATCCCAAGTAATTAAAAAACCAAAACAACAAAAGCAAAAAAAAAAAAAAAAAAAAGAAGAAGAAGAAGAAA
>PVKS010002335.1:0-103659 GCA_004027875.1 Aplodontia rufa | reverse complement strand
TTTTGTTTGTAAACTAACCACCGTATTGTTATTAAAATAGTACTTACATATTTGTTACAAAAAATCCCAACAGTACTAAATAATGAAAAGTGGAAAATTTCCCAATATCATTTACCAAGCATAGCTCTGTGAATATTTGTACATTCTTCCAAATTTTTTCTGACAACATATTTTGAAGGTCAAAGTGGACGTTGCTGGACTTGGAAGTTCAGATGGATCTTGGTTCTAGTCTTGTTTTTGCCAGGAACAAGCTTTGTGAGTTAGGAGTCACTAACTCTGCTTCTGCTTTTGTAAATGAGGGTGGAAGACTGCTTTCTCCTTTCCGATTTAGGTCTGTCCCTAGGAGGTGGCTTCCTATACTTTGTATCCTTTCCATTAAACACAGTTTGGCATAGTAAACACTATGAATATTGATAGTGGTGCCTGGTTTTCTTCTCTTAGGAAGAATACGGGGTGGCCTGTTTGCCAGAGGCAAACATTAAAGAGGACAAATATTTAATATTTATCTTAAAATAGTAATTGGTTTTGTATAATCATAATCTTTTAGAACAGTGCTTATCACCTTCTGTCTTTGCTTTCCTTCACCCAGAGTAAGATCCACATAGTTACTTCGTTATAAGGGCCATCAATTTCCTTGCTCTTTTTACCTCTAACCTACTTAACATGTCAGGCATACTGGGTCTCTGCCCATTCAGCTTACTATTACAAGAGAAAATCACAACTCAGCAGACCCATTTCACTTTAAATTTATCATCTACAACTTCAACTGGGCACCCAGTCCAACTACATTTTCCTCATAATTCACGTTCTCACTGCCGAACATATCTTCAAATCTGTCCTCATCACTGAATTCCAGTTGCATGTATTCTATTTTCTTTTGGCATAGCTACGTATGTTTCCTAGGCTTCCCAAATTTAATATACTCATCCTCGATTAAATTCTGATTCCAGGAAAACTACAAAGAAATAGGTATCACAACAGAGTATTGTATGTATTAATGAGTGTGACAATTGTAATGTGGGTGTGCTGGGGAATGTCTTTTCTGAGGAGGTAGATTGAAGTATGTGAGGGGAAATAGTTCAGCAAAAGAAAACGCTAAAGCGGATTTGGTAAAACGTTAGCAATCAAGGTGGAGGGATGTGGGTATTCATTATACAATTCTAACATTTTGTAGGTTTCAGAATTAAGAAAACGGGGGAGAAACTAAATAAATCCTAACCTGATGTCTTGATTTACCACCACACATGTACACCCACACCTCAGCCTGCTCCTTCCAAGTCTTCCCAGCTTGTTAAATGGCAACTTCTTTCTTCCTGCGGGAGACGCCAAACAACTTGGAATCATCCTAGAATCTGCATTTTCTGTCCTATCTGCCATCATTCCACTCAACCCTGTCCACCAGGCCCTCAACATATATCTTGAATTTGTCCACTTTTCCCTCCTTTCCCGCAGCCATTCCCATGCCCTGTTGCCGTAACTTACTTCACTGCAGTCGCCTCCTGGCCTCCGCTTTCACCTTCCACGTACCTACTATGTGCTCCTCATGGCATCCAGGTAAAGCATGGAAAACATAAGCAGTCGTGTTTCCAGTAGCTTTCCGGAGACTCCCATGGCCTATGTGAAATCCAGCATCCTGATTACAGCCCCACCTGTAACCACCAGTGTCATTTCCTGCCTTTTTGATTTTTGTCCACTGCTCCCTCCTCCCTCTTCTCAGGTATTAACACTAAACACCTGACAATTTACATTGTCTGTATGTGGCCTTCCTTTCTGACTCCCATTCTTAACGTGGGTGGTTCTGAAAGCCAATTTTGCTGCCTGCCTACTCCTTTAGTGCCATGTTTGTTTAGTACAGTATTTAACTGTGGGGGGCACTCACTGTTTGTTTAGTGGTGGAATTTCATGCCTTTTCCCTCTCTTCATTCTACCATTCCAGTGTGTCATCGAGAAAATACAAGACTTCTGATTTTTCCTGTTATCTCTTTGGTGCTAACTTCTAGTTTGTTTCCATTATGGTCAGAACACACTTTGTATGATTTTAGTTGTTTTAAATTTGTTATGTGTTTTATGGCCCAGGATATTTTCTGTCTTAATGAATTTGTTCCACAGGTGCTTGAAAAAGTTGGGTATTGTCTCATTAGGTGGCCTGGGTTGTTCAGGTCTGTGTCCTTGCTGATTGTCTCTCTGGTAGCTCTGTCAGTTGCTGAGAAGTCAGTGTGGAAGTCGCAGCTCTAGCTGTACGTTTGTCTGCTGCTCCTTTTGGTTCTGTTTTGCTTCATGTTATCTGGAGGCACTGGTGTTTGATATCTACACATTAAAGATCATTATATCTTTCTGGTGGCTTGATCCTTTGTTATGTAATGTCTCTCCTTGTCTCTAGTAATTTTCTTTGCCCCGTAGTCTACATTATCTAATATTAATATGCCCAATTCCTGCTTTTTCATTAAGTCTATATTGATGATAATACATGTGCTGATTTTCTCAGAATTCCCTTCTTTTAAAATAGAATAGTAGGGCTGGAGCAGTGGCTCAGTGGTAGAGTGCTTGCCTGGCATGCACAAGGACCCAGGTTTGAACCCCAACACCACATATGCAACTAAATATTGGGAAAATTAAAACCAGATGAAAAAATAAATAAAATTGATTCTCTTTTTCACTCTCTCTTTAAAAATAAATAAATAAATAAACTAGAATAATAATTTTTGCTCCTGAAAAGAACTTCTCCACTTGTGACATGGATTTCACCCACCCTTTCCCCTCCTCCAGAATGCCACTCCTGCTGTTAGTCCCACTCTCAAGGTCCTTTTTCTCTGTCTTTTGCATCTTGTTCTTATCAGTCCTTTTTCCATCAGAGGCCCAATTTAAGATAGTAGGTAAAAGCAAAACCAAGGAAAGACCTCCCTGGAATTCACACCACCTCTAGTCCCTCTTCTGAGCGCCTTATCGCAGCAGTTGTTTGTGCGCTCTGCCTCCACTTCCTTATCTCTCAGTCTCTCTTTTTTTAGTGAAATCTTAAGTATACACTTGATGGAATCATTAATTCTTTGTAACTTCCTTTTATTTATTTATTTGTTTATTTTTTGTGCTGGGGTTTGAACCCAGAGGTGCTTGATTGCTGAACCACATCCCTAGCCTTTTGTATTTTTCTCTTTTGAGACAGGGCCTTGCTAAGTTTCTGAGGCAGGCCTGGAAATTGCAGCCTTCCTGCCTCAGCCTCCTGAGTCACTGGTATTACAGACATGTGTGACCACCCCTGGCTTTGTTGTAACTTCCTGAATTTAAATCATGTTCTTCTAAATTCTGTTAGAAATTAATGTTGCTTAAATAGGTGTACATAATAATTTTTCTTTTTGTGTATCTCTTTTTCAAATAGGATTATTTCTTTTTAAAAAATTGTGAAAGCATCCCTTCTCTGGGAATGAATATACTTAGAAACAATGGAACTTAATCAGGTACTATTGGATAACAGTTGCCTTTTCCATGTGATTCAGACAGATGTTTTATTCAAGGGTGAAGCTTAGCCTATGCCCTAGAAGGCAACTGAATTTTCAAAGTGCCTGAGGAGTCTGATTTTCCATGTGAAAGGAATTAGTCCTCTGATTCTGGGGAATGTCAGTGCTAAGGATAAATGAGGACCAATCTTTGCATTAGATTAGATTAGATACATTTTAATACTTCTTCCTCTTGCCTTCCTGTTTGTTTCAGCTGCTTCTCTTTAGTATGTAACCTAGTGTTACTAGTTATATGCACATTTTCCTTAAAGTGAATTTCCTCTGCATATTAGTAGCTACTAAAAAGTGATTCAGCTGGGCCTCTTTTTGGGTGGGGTTGTGAATATTTGATTTGGGATGTTTGCTTATTTCTGTGTGTAGTGCTAGGGATCAAATCCAGTGCCTCCTGCATGCTAAGCAGGCACTCTCCCAGTGAGCTCCATCCCAAGCAGATGTTTGCTTATTTAGGTAGTGTTTTATACTGTTGAAGCTGGTTTGAAACCACTGCAGGGGGCCATGTGGGAACAGATTTAATCACAAAAGGCAAAGGGAGAGGGGAATGAACCTGTAACCAAATGGATCTTTTATATATACAGTTGCCATAATGTCATTCATTTCTGGTTAATTTTAAGTGTTCTGCCTTCTCTAGCATAAGCAATAAAAGACTTTTACGTGAAAAGGTTTCCATAATTAAATTATGTTTTTTAAAAATCTATATGATATATATTGTACTTAACGAGCATTAAAGATACACGCCCTCTAAATGTACTTTTTTCAGTGGGTGTTAAGAACCTTGATGATAGCCATAAGAATACTCCTTGACTTTTATTTAATAGAAGTTTGCATAGATTATCGAAGCATGAAAATCTAAATAGTTTGAGGTTCTTTATACTCTCCATTTCCCCCCCAGTTCTACCTGCCTGTGCTGTTTACCTTAAAATTAGCAGATAGCTGCTAAGTTTTTGCCTAGCATAAAACATTTCATTTTGGAATTGATGTACTTTGAAGTGTTTATATTCCAGATAAGGGAGACAGGCCAGTAACATGTTTTGTTGTTGTTTTGTTTGTTTTTGAGATAGGGTCTCACTGTGTTGTCCAGAGTGGCCTCAAATCATGGTCTTCCTGCCTCAGCCTCTCAAGCAGCTGGGATTATGTGCCACCACTATACCTGGTTTGGGTTTTTTGTTTTTGTTTTTTTTTTTAAAGAGAGAAGGACAGAGAAAGAGAATCAATTTTACTGTTTTTCACATAGCTTTCATTGCTCAGACAGTTTGTTGTGTATGTGGTGTTGAGATTTGAACCTGTATCCTCATGCATGCCAGGCAAGCCCTATAACCTGCTGAGCCACCGCTCCAACCCTGGTAATATATTCTTAAGTATGGTAATAGCCTCATGGAAGGAGGAGGCCTTGAGAAAGCATAGAATTTTCATTCATTCAGTTGTCCAGACTTAGGGAATTTAATTGAGGGAACAGGATAAGGAAATTCCAGATTGAAGGATAAAAGGCATTTCACCATCAGTGCACAATTTGTACAGTAATCCCCCATCCAGGACCCCAGATGGATGCCTGAAACTGTGGATATTACAGAACTCTATAGACACTCGTCTCCCTTATACACACGTACACAGACTTAATGCCATTTCCATCGTAAGCACTCACCATGCACGCTGGCTTTAACTCATGTAGTTTGAGGTACAGCAGCAAAATTAGCACAAATTTCTTTTTCCTTTACAGTTTTACAGCTAGAAGTTTCTTACCAGAGGTCTTAGCAATGTTGGGCACGTGTTTTCTTTCCTTATTAAGTGAAGAGCTTTCACCTTTTCACTTAAAGGAAGCACTTCAATACTTCTCTTTGGCATATCCACTTTGCCAGCATCACTGTTATTGGGCTTTGTATTCAAGGATCTCCGTTGATCTGATAATAATAGTTGGGTACTAAGTGACTAATGGGCAGGTGGTATATACAGTGTGCATTGCTGGAGGAGAGGAAGACTCATGCCTCTCACATCATGCTGCTCAGGATGTGGACACTTAAAACGTGTTTACTTCTGGAGTTTTCCATTTAAATTGCAGATTGGTTAACCATAGGCTACTAAAACCACACATGTGGCGAACTTCTGTATATATCTGAAAGAAGTGTAGCATGTGTTAAAAACCTCTCATTCAGAAAGATACCTCACAGGTTAGAACTGACCGTCCCTTTTATTTGAGAGAGAGAGGGAGAGTATGAGAAAGGAAGAATCAACTTTATGTATTTTTTTCATCTGGGTTTTGCTTTTCTGACACTTAGTTGTGTATGTGGTGCTGGGGTTTGAACCCAGGTCCTCACACATGCCAGGTAAGTGCTTTAACCGCTGAACCACTGCTCCAGCCTCTGACCATCCCTTTATTTTGTCCTTATGGTACCCTATGTAGATTTCTAGTATGGCTCCTACATAACTTTATTATACTGGGTTTTTTGTGTTTTTTTTAACTTTTTGACTATTCCCCATTAAGGTTTTTGAGGATAGCAGCTGTTTGTACTATACCTATATATCCCAGCACCTACCTCGGTTCCTGGAACTCACTTGATGGTGCATGAAATGTTTGCCAGGGAGTATCTGTATAATGGAGTATCACCCCCCACATACACACTTTCACAGGGAGTGTACTGAGAATTGAACCCAGAAGCCCATACATCACTGCTGAGTCAAATCTCCAGCCTTTTTTATTTTTTGAGTCAGAGTTTACTCAGTACTTAAGGCCTCACTAATTTGCTGAGGCTGGCTTTGAACTTGCAGTCCTCCTGCCTCAGCCTCCCAAGTCACTGGGATTACAGGTGTGCACCTGTAATTACCAGTGCACCTGGTGCATTATAACCCCTTTTGCAGACTGCATACTTGCTGTAGTAATGCTGCTACTGGAAACATCTGGGTTCCTTGTTGGCATTAAAGTTTCAACTAAGGGATGGTTGAAAGAAGTCAGTTGTCTACACAGGACCTCAGATTTCACCTTCAGCTTAATAGGTCCAGAAATTCAGTTTAGTTCATGTACTCAGATTTGGTTAGACTCAGTGACCACGACTCAGAAGTTGTATGGCATAGTTTTAGGCTTTGGGAATCAATGTGATCTTGGTTGAATTCTGACTCTTGAATTTACTAGTTTTCTTATATGAAAAATGGGATGACAGTTCAGGTAATGCCACAGTTGAAGGTGGTAATGTATATACAGTATGTACACCAATACCACAGCAAACACAAGTAGTTGCTGTTGTTAGATAGCTGCTGTTATGGTAATAAAACCTAGCAGACGATTCAATACAAATGCCATTAGTGAAGCTCCAGATAGAGTGATGCATTGTATCCATTGTGTGTCCTTTCCCAGTTAGGAGGCTCCACTTGGAAAGGTTGCTTAGGGTATCAAGAAGTACAGCCAGCCTTCTATGTCTGTGGGTTCTGCATCCATGGATTGGATCAACCATTCAGAAAAATAATTGCATCTGTAGTAAACATGTGCAGATCTCTTCTTGTTATTTTCTAAACCATGCTTTACGTAGCATTTACACCGTATTAGGTATACTAGTGATCTAGAGATGATCAAGGTATACAAGAGGATATGGTAGGCTATTGGCAAATATGCCATGTTGTGTAGGGGACTCAAGTGTCTCTGGATTTTTGTGTTCATGGATTCCTGGAGCCAGCCCCTGACACATACCAAGGGGCAACCATAGTTGACTATCCAAATGGCTGCCATCACCATTAGTCAGTTTTCTGTCACTGTAATAAAATACTTTGGATAAACAACTTATGGTTAGGGAAAGGAGAAAAAGTTTATTTTGGCTCACACTTTCAGACATTTCAGATCATGGTTACTTGGCCCATGGCCTTTGAATCTGTAGTGAAGCAAATATATATCATGGTGGGAGTGCATAGCAGAGGAACAGCCTCACCTCATGGTGGCCAGAAAGCAAAACCAGAAGGAACCAGTACCCCAGTATCTCCAGGGGCCTGGGGCACACTCAAGATCCAAACTCTAGCAATCACCACGCTGACTCTACATGCGTCAGTCTTCCTAAAGGATTAAATGACCCTGTCAAGCAGAACTCATTTGGGTTCCCTTTACCCTGATCACTTATCACATTTTTCTTTCCATTCTGAAACTGCAGGTTGAGCAGTTTAGTTCTTTTGACTTCTTTTGACCATTCCTTGAATCTTGGCAAAATCAATTTTAATTTTCTGTAACAATTATACCAGATTTTAAGGGTATTTTCTGCTTGGGTTTGGGAGTTCTTGAATTGGTGGTACTATCCATTATTTTAAGCTTAAATCTAAGGACACATCTAATTCAAAGTTCTGGTGCATACAGTAAGCTTAAATCTAAGGACACATCTAATTCAAAGTTCTGGAGCATACAGTAATTTCCTTTGTAGTTGATGTACTTTGCTTTTTGCACGAATGTGTGCGTGTATGTATGCATGGGTGGGTGGAGTGTTGGGGATCAAACCCAGGGCTTCGTGCATGCTGGGAAACCAGTCTATCACTGAGCCACATCCCCAGCCCTGTACTTTGACATTGTAAAACATTGTTTTGAATATTCTCAATGGTGTGGTTTTCCTCCTTTGGAAATGATTTTTTTTTTTTTAGTAGTGGGGAATCAGACACATGGTTCAGGCAGGTGGGTAATTAGGAGGAGTGAGTAATACCATCTTTGTCCAAGAGTCATGTCTACAAAATTATAATATTGTCTCAAATACTATCTTATAAGGAATTCTTAGAGGGAAGGGGTCTAAAATGTTTTGAGCAATGAGTAAACCACTGGAATAATTTCCTAGGTTAATTCTGATATATTTGTGTACATGCTTTCTAAGACATTTAACAGTTGTTTTATATATTATGTACTCTCCATCTTGTTCGTGGAAGTTTCTCTTACTTTTCAAGCTGAACTCTGAAACTTCTAACTCAGTGGTTCTTACACTTATTGGTCTCAGGACTGCATTTAATATATGAAAATTATTGAGGGTTCCAAAGAGCTTTTGTTTATGTGGGTTATTGAGAAATTTAAAAATTTTTAAATCTTATCTTCATGTACAAGTGACAATAATAAACCCATTGGATATTATTATAGATAATATATCTTTATGAACAATAGTTATGTTTTGCTAAGCAACTTCAGTGAGAAAAGTACATTGTTACACATATTTGTCTTTTTAATGTATGGCTTAATAAAACTTAACCAAGTTTATTTCGTGTGTCCAACCTATTACAATGCTATTACAATTGTTCTATTACAATTGTTCTTTTGGGTAAATAAAGTCTATGAAGACCCCTCAAAGATGGGTTGTTGGAAAAGGGAGGATCATTTCAAGATCTTTTAAGATAACTGTGGATATCCTTTGACTGTGTCAGAGCTTGACTGGTAGTTTTCTCAGTGTCAGTTTCAATGTGGAATATAAAATTTTACATCTTTTCATACATTAACATTCATTGATCAGGGGCTAGAGTGGTGGCTCAGCCATTGTGGCACTTGCCTGCCATGTGCAAGGGTGCAAGTTTGAACCCCAGCACCATGTATGCAACAAGGTGTTTGAGCAATTGAAGCCACATGAAAAACTAAATAAAATTGTTTCTCTCTCACACTGCCCCTCTCTTTTAAAAAAAAAATGCATTGATCATCTTACACATTTTGTGTGTATGTAATACTGGGGATTGCTCTACCCTTGAGCTATATCCCTAGCCCTATTTTTATTTTATTTTATTTTTTATTTTTTTTTGAGACTGGGTCTTGCTAAGTTGCTAAGGCTGACTTCAAATTTGGAAATTTGGCACGTCTCCAGGCTCAGCCTCCTGAGTTGCTGGGATATCAAGCGCGCACCCCTGTGCCTGGATAATCTATGCATATACTTTGAGTAAATATTTCATCCAAGAATGATTTCACGTCATGATTTGGACTTTTGGAAATACTAGTTCACTGATTTTTGTAGATTGTATTAGGATTTGAGGAAAAACCAATAGGATGGATGGATGGATGGATATATAAGAGAGATTTATTATGGGAATTGGCTTGTGTGATTGTGGAGTCTGAGACATCCCAGGTGCGCTAACAACCACCTAGAAAGCTGGTTGTATAATTCAGTTGGTGCCTGAAGGTCTGAGACCCTGGGGAGGTACTGGTGTAACTCCCAGTTCAAGGCTGAACCCTTGATGTGTGGCAGGGGGGAGGAGGATGCTGAATCAGACCTTGAGACTCAAGGGCAGGCGAAGATGGATGTCCTGGTCTAGGAGGAAGGGGAGAGAATTGACTCCTCCTTTCCCATTTTCTCTGTGAGCCTTTGAAGGGTGAGGGTAGATAGGTGTTTACTTAGTCTGTTGATTCAAATGCTGATGGAGTTATGGCTCAGTGGTAGAGCACTTGTCTGGCATGCATGAGGTCCCAGATTTGATCCCTAGCACTGCATACACAAATAAAGGCACAAACAAGCAAACAAAACAGATTTAAAAAATTAACTCTCTCTCCTCCTCTCTTAAAAGAAAAAAAAATGCTAATCTCTTTAGAAGTACTTACAGACACACCCAGAAATAATACTTTAGCAGCTGTAGGGACATCTTTCAGCTAGTCAGGTTGACATATAAAGTTAACCATCACAATCACCTTCAGGTTTGGTAAATTACTAAGTCTTAGAACTCACTGAAATCTGTGGCACTTGTAATGGTTTACAGCAGCAAAAGGATGTGGATTAAAGTCAACCAAGGAGGAGAGACCTGGGTCAAGTTCAACAGAGTTCCAGAGAGCCCAGTTGTCCTCTTCCTGTGGAGTTGTGGACAGGGCTAAGTATTCCCTCCAACAATGTGTGACAGTGGACAGAGCTAGGAACTCAACTGGGTGGCATCCAGAGGCTCTCCTGGAGCCCTGCCCTACAGACATAGTTGCTGTCTATACAGCTGACCTTGTACCATATGGGCTCAAGGACAGAGATTCTTTGATCAGGCAGGACCTGATCAAAGAGGGTTTAGGGATGAGCCAGGGACAGAGGCCAGACCTATCTGTGGGCAAGCCTGAATTATTTACTATACAGTATGCTTCCCATGTCACCACAAGGAATATTTTCAAAAGTATACCTCAAGGGTCATGATTTAATAAAACTTAGTGTTGTTACCTAAAACTAGTTTTGTTCTGTGAGTATATGCTGGTGAAGGGAACAGTGCGTACTCACCTCTCAGTGCCACTGCCTTGATACTAGGTGCCAGCAGAGCTTTATGCCATCAGTGGACATGTGAGCCCATGAGAAAGGAAACGGGGTGCGTGCGTTCAGATTTTTCTGATGATGGTTTCCCTGCGGTCATGCTCTCAGACTGCTGGAACTCTGAGCGCTGCCTCTTTACCCTGTTTTGTAATATACTCTTCTGGAGGACCTGGATCAAGCTTGAAGGTCCTTTGAGGGTAGGTTTATTGTCTTGACCTTTATGGTCTCCATTTTACCTACCACAGGTAGATACATCTGTCTTTGTAAGTACACGTGTATTTGCTTTGTACACAATACAGTTCAACAAATATTTGCTAACGTGTAAATGGCGCGCACCTGTAATTGCAGTTATATGGGAGATTGAGGCAGGAAGATCATAAGTTTGAGGCCAGCCTCAACAACTTAGGCCCTGTCTCAAAATTAAAGGAAAGGTCTAAGGATGTAGCTCAGCGGCAGAGTGCTTGCATGTGCAGTCCTGGGTTCCGTCCCTAGTACTGCCAAAAAACAAACCCAAACCAGAAAACATGTAATACCTTTACACTGCTCAAGTAAATCTTTCCAGAGCTTTTGCTTTGAATAAAAAATGAAAATAGGGACTGGAGCGGTGGCTCAACAGTTATGGTGCTTGCCTGGCAAGTGTGAGGGTGCAGGTTCGTACCCCAGTACCACTTATACAACAAAGTGTCGGAGCAACGAAAGCCACATGAAAAACTAAATAACATTGATTGTCTCTCTCACTGTCCCTCTTTCTTTAAAAAAAAAAAAAGGGGGGTGTCTGTTTTCTTCCTATTTGTGATATGCTTTGTTTTTCTTTTGTTATATAGAGGCAGTGTTGTCAGATCTGTTGATTTCCTAGAAATTTGGGAATTAGTATTGATTACAATTCCCTCATTGACATTTAAATCACAGATTTTGTTTCCTGTCATCCCAAATAGTTCTGTCAAACGCAAGGACTCCTCCAGGTTGACTGTAGCGGTCTCTCCTCACCTACTTTCACTGTCCTCAAATCCATCCCCTGCTGGCCACCAGGACAATCTGTTTGAAATATAGTCATAGCTCACACTAACATAGAGCTTATTACTTTATGCCCAGCACTCTTCTAACACATTTCATCTTCATCAAGCAGGTTGCCATTTGTTACCCCTGCTTTACAAAGAGGAAATCTGAGGCCCAGAGAAGTGACCTAGAAGCTGGGTCTGGAGACCTTACTTACCATTTACCCTAACTAAGTGTGGGAGATTGCTTCTTGCTGTGTAGCTGCAAAGCCCTTGCTCTTGTCCTCAAGCCACAGATCAGCTCCTAAACCTGGCATCTGAGACCTTGCGTGCTCTGACTTCTGGGACTCCACCGTCACCTGCCTGTCTCATGCCACAAGCTCCTCCCACCTCGGTGGTAGCTCCTCAAAGAAGTTTTCCTCCATCCTTTTCCTTTGTCCCCTCTCTCCCAGATAGAATAGGGTAAATTAAAGTAGATAACTGTATAACAGGTATGGTAAGATAATTATAAAGTATATTGAAGGTAAATATTCTCCAGTAAGCAGTTTGGCCCTCTATCCTGAGGTTGACTTTATTCCCTCAACAGCACAGACTCACTTTATACCAGCAGTATTTGGTAGGTAAACAAAAGGTGAAATACTTTAAGAATAAATTAATATTTCTCCTGTTATATTTTGTTTCATATTTTCTCCATATCTCAAAACTATGAAGTCTTATGGATTTTTGGAAAAATTATAAATTAAATTCCAGGATTTTATATCTTTTAAGTAATGACTTTTCCTTCTCTTTTGTTTTGTAAGCTCCTTGCCCGACTTGAAGGTAGAAGTTCCTTGAAAGAAATAGAACCAAATCTGTTTGCTGATGAAGATTCACCTGTGCATGGTAAAAACACAATTTCAAATAATACAGTGTCATAAGTTTTATAAGTTTTTCCTACCTGTATTCATGTATACACATACTCCTAACAAGCTAAATAGGTGTGAACTGTACAATTGAAAAATGAGGAACACTACCAAACTTTTAAATCATCTTTATCAGGTGAATGTGCAGTAGATCTGTAGAGTACACGTTGACCTCTCTCTTTCCAACACATAATAATAATTATGAGGGTTTTGTTAGCATGATTTGTTTATTCTTTCTCTGTAGACGTTTGCAGAATTACAGGAAAGCCCTTAGGTGCTCACTTTCACTATTAGTATTTCTAGTCCTAAGAAAATAGATACCTACTTGTCCTATTAGTACTTACACACTAAGAAAGACAGAGAAGATAATATGTTTAGATTGTTTTTGTTTCTTTTAATGTAACAACTCTATAGATATATAATTTACTCATTCAGGTGTGCTGTTTTTCAGTATAGTCACACATTTATGCAACCATCACCATGATTGATTTTGAACATTCTCATCCCCCCACTAAAGCAACCCATCCCAGGGCTGGAAGCGTAGCTTGGTAGTGGAGTGCTTGCCTAGCATGCACAAGGCTCTGGGTCCATCCCCAGTACCACAAAGAGAGGAAGGAAGGATGAAACCTATCCCTGTTGGTGTCTCAGCCCTGGGCAACTACTAATCCACTTTCTGACTCCAGATTTGCCCTTTCTGTGTGTTTCATATTAGTGGAATCATGTAAAACATGTGCTGTTTGCCTGGCTTCTTTCAGTGTGCACGCACCAACAGTTCATTCTTTTCTTTTGTTGAATATCTCCTTGTAGAGTACACACATTTTGTTTGTCCATTCATTAGTTGATGTGCATTTGGGTTGTTTCCATATTTTAGCTGTTGTGAATAATACTGCTATGGTTATCAATGTACAGCTTATCTGCGGATGGATGTCTTCCGTTCCCTTGGGTGATACCTAGGATGGCAGTTGCTGGGTTATATAGCAACTATGTTTGACCTTTTGAGAAACTGCTGAACTGGTTTCCAAAGTAGCTTCACGTTTCACTTGCCACCAACTGTGCAGTGTGTGATGGTTCCAGGTCCCCACATTCTGGAAATAATTGTTACTGTCCTCGTGACTGTAGCCATCCTAGTCAGTGTGAACTGGTATCTGGTATCTCACCGTGATTTAGATTTATGTTTCCTTGATGGCTAATCATGCATCTTTGCTTGTGGTTACTGACAGTTTGCATATCTTCTTTGGAGAGATGTCAGAACCTTTGCTGTTTTAAAAATGTAGGGCTGGGCACAGTGGCACACATTTGTAATCCCATCAGTCAGCAGGCAGAGGCAGGAGGATGGCAAGTTCAGAGCCAGCCTCAGCAACTTAGTGAGGCCCAAGGCAACTTGGTGAAACTCCATCTGAAAATAGAAAATAAAAAGGGGTGGGGATGTGGCTCAGTGGGTAAGTGCCCCTGGGCTCAATCCCCAGTGACCAAAAAAAAAGAAAAAAAAAGAAAAAAAAAAAGTCTTTTACATATTATAGGTATTAAAAAAAGTCTTTATCAAATATATATGTTGGGGGTTGGGGATTTAGCTTAGTGGCAGAGCGCTTGCCTAGCATGCGCAAGGCCCTGAGTTCGGTCTTCAGCCCTGAAAAAAAAAAAGAAAAAAATATATATGTTGCAAATGTTTTCATCCATTCTGTGGGTTGTCTTTTGTACTGATGGTGTCCGCTGAAGCACAAAAATTGCTAACTTTGTGAAGTCCAAGTTTTCTTTTGTTGTTTATGCTTTGATGTCATAGCTGAGAAACCATCGTCTAATCCAAGGTCAAGAAGATGAACAGCTTCTTTATGTTACTGGTTTTTCTTTTCATTCTTTTCTGAGTGGAAGATCGTGCTTCTGTGGTTTCAGTCTATTTAAATTTATTGAGATTTTATTTATGGCCTAACGTAGTGTATTTTAGAGCGTTTTCCACGTGTACTTGAGAGGATCATATATTCTCCCGTGCTTGGGCAGAGTGTTCTGTTGATCTCTCTTAGTTCTGGTTGGTTTTTAGTGTTATCCAGGCCTCCTGTTTCCTGGCTGATCTTTGGTCTAGTTGTTCCGTCTGTTGCTGAGAGTCAGGTATTGAAGTCTCTAGCTATTATTGTTGCATTGTCTGTTCCTTCCTTTGGTTCTCTCAGTTTGAGTTTCATGTATTGTGCATATAAAAGTTCATTATTATTGTGTTTTGTTGCTAGCTGACACACTTGATCGTTTTTTTTTTTTAAATTCCCTTCTGCCCTAACTCTGCCTTTTAATTAGACTATTTGATCTACTTACAAGTAGTGTAATTACTGATGTGATAAAGTTTCTGACCATCATTTTGCTGTTTTGTATATATCTTATATCTTTTGTTTTTCTATTTCTCCATAACTGTTAATTTTTCTGTGTTAAATATTTTACAGTGTACTATTATAATTCCCTTAATAGACTCTGTAGAGTTTTTTTTTTTTTTTTAGCTATTTTCCTTGTCACTGCCATGGAATTACAATTAACATCTTAAATTATAAGAATCTAGTTTGGATTCATACCACCTTATTTTAGTAGCTTGATTAAAGCTTTACTACTGTGTAGGTCTATTCTTCCCCCCTGCTTTGTGATGTTACCAATTATATCTTTATGTCTTGCATGCCCATCAGCATACTTAATATTATTACTGAATCAATTTAAATTGTTGCTTTGCGTTGGTGACATATATACTAAAATTGGAGTGATAACAGAATCTTAGCATGCTCCCTTAAATAAGAATAACACACAAATTTGTGAAGTATTACACATTTTTCTGTGATATAGAAATTTTTAAATAAAAATAGTTAAAATTGTTATTTCTGAAGTTGGATGGATGAAAGTTAAAATATAAAGCACATCTGTACATCTTTCATGTTTACCCATGTAGTGGTGTTTACCTGTGCGCTATCCTCGTTAGACTTGAGTTGCTGTCTACTGTCCTTCCATTCAGCTTACAGACTATGCTTTTATCACTTGTACAGCAGATCTACTACCCAAACAAAACCCTAAACCATCAAGAAGAAAAGACAGATTTTGATCAAATATTTAGAAAAAACTGAACTGTCATTGTATCCTCTCTCTAGGAAAATGTGTTATTAAGGTGAGTCTTACAAAACAGACATTGACATGCTAAAATGGGTTCGTGGCACAACTTCTGCATTAAAAACTTCGAAAACCATCACATTTTATCACTAACAGAAATGTTTTCTCACTGGACATGGTGGTGGACACCTGTAATCCCAGTGGCTTGGGAGTCTGAGGCAAGAGGATCACAAGTTCATAGTCAGCCTCAGCAACTTAACAAGGCCCTAATCAACTCAGTAAGACCCTGCCTCAAAATAAAATACAAAAAGGGCTGAGGATGTGACTCAGTGGTTAAGTGGCCTGGGTTCAATCTCTGTTACCAAAAAAAGAAAAATGTTTACTTCAAACTGCCATTGATGCTATAGCTATGCAAGTAGTTAGACAGATACTCTTGTGGAACATTAGCACATATAAGACTGAAATGACTAGGGCCTCAGCAGCATCAGGTATCAGAAATTGCTGTAGGAAGCTGGAGTCGCAGCGCTAAGGTGTGTGGGGATTGAGGGAGTCTACTGCTGCGGTAAGCAGTTCTGGTGTTATTTGTGCAATGTACCGGTTCGTACTTCTTCAGTACTGAAATGATTATCATCTGCAAATTTAACATATTTGTTATATAGTAAGTGGGCTAGTACCAAGAGATGTATTTTTTGGCTTTTCTTACTTTTCCTTATTTTGAAGGATCTTTAGATTCATAACTCTTTCCGACAATCTGTTACTCTGACTCCGCACAGCATCTATTTGTAAGAGTGACTGTCAGGGCCAAACCGTCCAGATTTTCTGATTTAGTTTAATTTTTTTCAAGTGCCAAACTAGGGATTTTTTTTTAAACTACAACTTGTCATATTCAATACTTTGGCTGGACAAAGGTGTGATTTTTTTTGTAAGAGCTCACAGAAACACATAAAATAATGATTTCAAATAAAGTTAAAAGGACCACATCCCCTCTCGAACATCATGGTTGAGCCTGATTTGTATCTTAACTGTTAATGGTACGCGTTTATAAACTCAGTGAAGCTGACCTGAGTTCATCGTTAAGCGTGCTTATGAGGAATTTAGTTCAGGATGGTATTCACAGGTACCTTGGGAGCTTGCAGAGTTTCCTTCCTTGTTGGTTGTTAGTGACTTTTTCACCCGCTTTGCTATAATCTGTAAAAGGGAAGTGTGTCATTATCTCTTTCTCTTAACCAAGGATTTAACCTGAAAATTCTTTGCTTTAGTTTCATTCGTACCAAACCAAGGGTCTGAGGAATCTGTAGACTTAACTCCGGTATTTCTTAGTTAGTGGATGAATTTAGGTAAGTGCTTTAAAGTTTTCCATCTTTTTGAATTTTGCTGAAAGACATCATGATCACCACCCCTCTTTTCATGAAAGTACTTTTCAATGTTTCCTTCTTCTGAACATTCCAGAGTTACCCGCGAGATGTCACAGCTGCCTTCTGACAGTTTTATATATTTCTTTCTCTCTGGAGTTCCTTTTCATCTAAAACTTACTCTACGTCTTACCTTAAATTACCTTCCTCTCTCCCTCTAGCGTCATAAAACTGCTGTTGAATATCTTAACTCTTAATGAATGTGAACTGTACTGTTTCTAATTCCTCCTGGTTCCTCAACACTCTGCAGTCTAGCTATGACCTTCTGATACTGTAACAGCCCTGAAAGCTGCGTAGTGTCTTTCACTGTCTTATGAGTATCTCAGGTTTTAGCATTTGGTTCACAAAATAATATTGATCAATAATAACATTGATGCACTTTTGCAAACTACACACTTAACTGTTTTAGGTCGCTATCCCGAACAAACTGAGTGATCCTTTGTCTTCATTTTCCCTGCCATCTTTTCATTTTTGTGACTTTTCTGCTGGGTTTATCTTTTAGTACTGTTTCATTCTCTTGAAACCTTCTTTTGTGTCCTGCAACAACGTTTTTCCTCCTGATTTTTCTGTTAAATTTCTGCTGTATCTGTCTTCTTCAGACTCTTCTGTCTATGGATATATCACAAGAATTGAGATTTTGGCCTTATTCTTAAATTGAAGTCCTTACCCACCCATTGAAGAAAGCCTTCAGTTTGCTTTTATATCTGTGTCAATCACTCCCAGATTGTTGTATCCAGCCTTTTATGACTGTCTTAAATCTTAAATGCTAGTGGCTGTTGGATGTTTTTATTTTGTTACACATAGAGATACTTCAGAACACCATTTTGAAAGCTAAATGTTTAAATATTATTTTCAGTTTGGTTTTTATTTATTTATTTATTTATTTATTTTAAAGAGAGAGGGACAGTGAGAGAGAGACAGAGAAAGAGAGAAACAATTTTATTTAGTTTTTCACATGGCCTTAGTTGCTCCAACACTTAGTTGTGTACGTGGTGCTGGGGTTTGAACCTGGGTCCTCGTGCTTGCCAGGCAAGCGCTGAAACCTCTGAGCCACCGCTCCAGCCCCTGGTTTTTATTTTTATTGGACACAGAATAATCGTACATATTTATGGAGTACAGTGGAATTTTTATACATGTATACAACATGTAATGACAAATCAGGGTAATCAGCATTTCTGTCACCTCACGTTTGTTTCTTTGTGTTGGGAGCATTCAAAATCCTCTCTTCTAGCTATTTTGAAGCATACAGTAAGTTGTCGTTGACTTTGTCACCCCACTGTGCTGTAAAACACTAGAACTTGAGCCAACTGTCCTTAGCCATTACCCAACCTTCCTCTGCCCCTCCTCAGCCCTGGTAACCACTGTGCCTCTGCTTCTGAGATCCCTGTTTAGCTTCCACATCTGAGTGAGGACACACGCAGTATGTCTTTCTGCACCTGCCATTTCCCTTAACACAGCCCCTCTAATGCTGCCCATGTTGCTGCAGAAGTCTGGTTCTTGTCAGCCTGGAGTCTTATCGTGTGCATTTGAAGTCCCTGCTCCACGTGTGTGCTCGATTTGTGCAGCTACTCCCAGCCTACCTGAAGACCTGGCAACCAAGGCTTAACACCACCAGGTCTCTGGAGGGCCAGGCCCAGCCTCTACCTTTTGTTCCTCTCCTTGCTTCACCTCTGTTGATCCTATGAGCCAAGCCTCTGTCCGGGGCCTTCCTACCTGGAGGGCTCTGCTAACCAAGGCTACACTCACCACCTGTGACTCCCTGCCAAGTCTGTTTCCTTCCAGAAAGTCATGTTCCACAGTTGACTTAGGCCTCTAGCCCTCGCCAGGTAGAATATAATAGTTAATTCTTTAGATGTCTCTCAAGAGGATCTCAAGAAGAAAGTAATCCACTGAGCTGTATTCAGATGATACTGCCTTTTCTGCCAGGATAGAATATTTCAAGTCCCAACCTTAAAGAAGAAGCTAGTAGGAAACATAATTAAGAAAAGAATAATCACAGGACATGATAATCCATGAGCCGGATGACAGAGGTTGCTTTTCTCACCTAAGCCTGTTGGGATCCTCTGAGCCTCATGTGGAGAACCCTTGTCAGGTGTGAGGTGCTCTTGAAAGGGGAGCAGCTGCTCTTCTGGGGAACGGAGGGGAAGGCTTGGTACAGTCTGCTTCTCGCTTCCCCTTCCTCTGCTTGTACCCACTGTGTCCCACCCCGCACTTCCAGATGAAGTGACACCTAAATGTTAAGCAGATGTAGGAGTCCCCAGTGGACCTCAGCTGTGTCATCCTCTGCTGAGCTGTCTCAGCGATCCCTCTTCCCACTAACCCTGGCGCTGGGTTGGTATTTCCTCAGGTACTGAACCTGGTGTGCTGTTTCTGCAGCACAGGGCAGTCATGGCCTTTCAGTGGGGGACAGTCCACCTATCTCCTTAGGATTCAGAGGGTGGGGCCTCCTTACACCTGCTTCACACCTGCTGTGCGACCTGTCTTAGTCACTCTGCTGACTGCATGGGGTGGCCCTGAACTGCTGTGCTCAGGTGACCCTCTTGCCTCAGCCTCTGAGGTAGCTGGGACTATAGGCACACACCACCGCACACAGCTATGTTAACTTAAAAAGAACATCCAAGAGCAGTTTTTAATATTAAGGAGTAATTGTTAATATTGCTCTTTGAGGTCTAAATCATTTTTTAAAAATTAAAAAATATTGAATATGGAATTTTAAGTTTTATGTACAATTATAGTAGAAATTGGCTAAGTTTTACATTCTAACTTAGAATACTGTATGGTAGTAACGTGACACATTAATTATACATTTATGGGGTACAGTGTGTACCTTACATAATGATCACAGGGTAATTAGCATATCCATCACCCCAAATATTTATCGTTTCTTTGTGGTAAGAGCATTCCAAATCCTTTTTCCTAGCCATTTTGAAATATATTATACATTGTTAACCATAGTCATCCTACTGAGTAGGACAATAGGACTTACTCCTCCTATCTAATTGCAACTTTGTATCCTAGATTTCTTACCCATTATTTGTGAATGTTTCAACATCCAGTGGTTTGTTAGTAATAACAGGAAGATAACTGAATTCTTATTTAGACCATAATTTGGTTGGGACCTACGAATCTGAACTTTAAATGCAGTGTTTCTAATTAGATAGTTCAGCCACAAATTAGGTTCATCCATAAATTAATAATAATTACAGGCAGACTAGCAAAAACCAGAACATCAGTCTTTAGAATACATTTTGAACACTGCAGAAGCAGCACAGTTTCCCCGGTGTTAGTTTTATTTCACTTGTGTTGTCATTAATGAGGACTATGAGAACCTATGTAGAAAGAGATTTGGAGTCTTTCAAGTTCAGAGTAGGTGCCAGGCATGGTGGCACAGCCTGTAATCCCAGTGACTCAGGAGGATGCGAAGACTGCAAGTTCAAGGCCAGCCTCAGCAACTTAGCAAGGCCCTAAGTAATGTAGTGAGATCCTGCCTCAAAATAAAAAAAGGGGTGGGGATATATGGCTCAGTGGTTAAGCACGCTGGGTTCAATTCCTGGTACCCAAAAAAAAAAAAAAAAGTTCCGAGTGGTTGACTTTGCTTTCTATTACAAGGAAGATAATTTATAATGCAGCTGGATACATTGTCAAGACATACTGCTGTACCAAAGATGACTGACAGTGGTCCGGAGACATGTAAGCGGGTGCTTTCTGTTGAGGGATGCAGTTGGCATACAGGGCTTGAGAGCCCTGAGCTCCTATCATCTGTAACCTATGAAGTCACGGTCAAGAATTGTAACTCCTGTAATGTCAACAGCATGACAGCCCCTGGTCAGGAATGGACTGTGTCTGCCTGCTGATAGAGGAAGTCACTCAGTGGCTCACCAAGCCGAGGCTGGTTTTCCTCCCAGCTGGAGTGCTCTGGAGGCAGGCTGTGCAGAGCTGGCGTGGGATTCCACCTCGTCCTCCCAGCCCTGGGCACAGGCTGCTTTTCTGGGCCACCACCCACAGGGCACCTTCGTCCTCATTGTTCACCCAGTAGACACGAGCTCTGTCTCAGGGCCTCTGCTCTGTCCTCGTCTTTGCAAGGGAAACTGGACAAGTAGTTTTGAAGGTGAATGTACTGCCCCCCACTAAGGGGGGCTTGTGCCTTAGGAGAGAGGAGAGAATGGATGTGGTGTAATTGGCTTCTGGAAAGGACGTATACTGTAGTAATCTGCGGAGTTTTGAAGGGCGCTGTATCCGCAGTGCCCTTCTTGACTCCGCAGGCTCCTGTCAGTCTTCTCACTCTGGTTTTTTCCCCCCTCAATGCTAATGAAGCTGATGCCTGGGCCAGGAATGATGTATCTCAGTGATAAAGGTACTTCTGCCTAGCGGAAGGCCCTGGTGTCACCAGCACCATAAAAGAAAAGAAAAAGCTGACTCCTTTCCCAGAGATGAAATAATAATTCCCTGACTTATTTGTGTTTGCTCATACAGATCCATTTTGATAAATGAATTTATATCTTTTTCACATTCCATTAAATGACCTTTTAAACCTTTTTATTTTGTAGCCTGCTGTTATGCTGCTGCATTTTGACTGACATTTCTAAATTTTACACAGGTGATATTCTTGAATTTCATGGTCCAGAAGGAACAGGAAAAACAGAAATGCTTTATCATTTAACAGCACGTTGTATACTCCCAAAATCAGAAGGTGGGCTGGAAGTAGAAGTCCTGTTCATTGACACAGATTACCACTTTGACATGCTTCGGCTTGTTACAGTTCTTGAGCATAGACTATCCCAAAGCTCTGAAGAAATAATAAAGTACTGCCTTGGAAGATTCTTTCTGGTGTACTGCAGTAGCAGCACCCAACTGCTGCTCACGCTGTATTCACTAGAAACTATGTTTTGCCGTCATCCCTCTCTCTGCCTTATGATTCTGGACAGCCTGTCTGCTTTTTACTGGGTGGACCGTGCCAATGGAGGAGAAAGCATTAACTCACAGGAGTCTGCCCTGAAGAAATGTGCTCAGTTCCTAGAGAAGCTGGTAAATGAGTTCCGCCTGGTTCTTTTTGCGACAACGCAGAGTATCATGCAGAAAGCCTCCCACCCTGCGGAAGGGCCTTCCACCTCCAGTCGCCCGTGTGATGCCGATGTAGACTACAGACCCTATCTCTGTAAGGCATGGCAACAAGTGGTAAAGCACAGAATATTTTTCTCCAGACGAGATGATTCTAAAAGCAGCAACCAATTCTCACTAGTTTCACGTCATTTAAAAAGTAACAGTTTAAAGAAACATTTTTTTATTATTGGAGAAAGTGGAGTTGAGTTTTGTTGATATACATCATAAAATAGCTTTTTGCAAGCTACAGTGCAAGTCTTAAAAGGTCTTTTATAGAATAAAGTGATTTGATTCTAAAGTTTTAAACTCAGGGAAATAATTTCTTTAATACAGAACTTCAAAGTATTCTGTTTGTAGGCCATTGAAGATCAAACAAAGTGATATTAGCAATCAAACTTTGTACTAGTCTTGTTTTAAAACTAAATAAATAATATAGATATTTCAAACCAAATGAAATGGACTTATAACTTTGTGTTACAGTTTTGGAATTCATCTAGGTGCTTGTTAGGAAAGTTCACATGTGTTTCCCATCCCTTCTGTAGCTCCTTTATGAGGCTGTGGCTGTAGAAGTTCTGTCTGCAGAGAGCTCTTGTTTCTGTTCAGAGGATGACTATAGGAGCTGTCTGCTCTTCTGCCGTCCACATAAGAACTGTGCAATACTAGAACTGGTTTTTTTTGTTTGTTTATTTTTGTTTTTTTTTGTGTGTGTGTGGTGGGGTTATTGTTAAATGGCGTCTTGCTGTGTTGCCTGTGTTTCCAAGACTAGCATTGGACTTGGGATTTTCCTGCCTCAGCCTCTTGCGTAGCTGTGAAGTACAGGTGCACAGCACTGCGTCCAACTGGAGCATTCTGATCTGAGCTCCATTGAACTCCAAGGTAGACTTGGATTAGGTTGGATTTCTGTATAATTCTTCAACACAGGGAAATAAGATACCCATTTAAAGAACTCTGTGAAGTTTATTTTGAAATGTTCATCTCTTTCTCTTTAAGTAAAAGATGCTGAGACTACATTAGAATTGTTACTAATATTTTCTACCTATTTAGAATAGTTGGATGTATCTTAAAATGAACTGAATGATTTCCAGTAAAGGCCAGAACAGGGAGCATGCACCTCAAGACACATATAAGGTAAATACTGTGAAGAAAGATAATTTTAGGAATTGTATTTATATATTTTAATCCAAGAAGAGATGTAACTGTACCAGAATTTGGTATTCAGAGTGACCATGGGCTCCCCATGTATCACGGGTAGCTGCATTACTCAGTGGGACAGTGGGAAGGACTGGCGGTGTATTCTTGTGCTTTATTCCTTTATGTGTTACCTATTCAGTTAGAACTATCTGACTGTAAATTCACTTATCAAATGAAGGTTGTGGGGGATTTTTTGTTTTTGCTTTTTTGTTGTTGTTGTTGTTGTTTTGTTGTTGTTTTGAGTTTAAAAAGAAGACTGCAAAGAAACCAAGATTGAAGATGAAATTCCTCGTCGTGCAGGCAGGGCTGACATGACGTCCTATCTGTGTCCCACCCGTCTCTGGTCCTCTAGGTTACCTGCTGTCCAAACCCCAGGGCTTCTGGGGATGTTTTCTGGATGGGATGGCAGTCTTTAACCAGTGAAGGGCCGGAGTTGGGGTCTGAGTGCCTCTACTTCCTCAGGGCTCAGCGGGAGGACATGAGGAAGTTCTCAGGGTGGCTGCCGTTGGCTGCACTCCCAGTAGCTTACTGCAGCAGTAATGAAAATGGCTAAGCGCCGTCCTCTCCTCCCTCCCTCACTTCCCCACCTTCTCAGGGGCTTCGTGGGATTGTTCCCTTGTCAATGAGAAGTGCTTAGGTAGAAACTCCTGTTGGTGACGAGGAGCTAGACTCTCAGCAGACATTAACAAGTTGTCAGACTGAGCCCTTCTACGGTATTTGCCCTTCAGCCATGTTGTGAAACAAAATGAAGACACTCTAATTGGCAATGGAGCGAAATTGCGTTGGATCACATGTTCACACCCACACACCTGCAGGCTCTGGCTAAATAATGTCATTTTACCATTGCTGTGATTTTCAACATGAGATTAGCCTGTAGTTCGTCCTTCTCCCTTTGGTGTTGCAGATTTTTATTACATGCAGTATTTATTACACACAACTGATTTACAAATATTTGTAAGCTGGGGTCGCACATTGGTTTTCTGCCCTGGACAGGGTGTGCAGTCAGTAAAATCTGTTGCTCTACTATAGCGGGCTACTCTTTTTATATATTTTCATAAGACATGAAAATTCAGTCACCTTCCCTCTCGAGCCCTATAGTCTGGCAAGGAGTATGTATGAAACCTTTGCGGAATTCTAGCCTTCAAAATTGTAGGATTTTCCATTTCTTCCTTATATAAATGAAGTATTAACTTAATGGACATTATTCACAGATTTATAACATTCTTCAGGAGCATGATTAAAAAATAATGAACTTTTATGTTAACTTAAATTATCAATTGTATATTAATGTGTCAGACCAAAGAGTTATCTTAAAAAGATTTGCTATCTGAACTGATGGAAGGAATTAAGAATACCGGTTAATAAAAAATTCTTTTTAAACTAAAAGTTATACTAATGGGACTTTGTGAAGACTATAGAAATGCTACTTATAAAAAGAGTCAGTTTAAGAAAAGGAGAAATCAGGACTGTAGCAGTGGCTCAGGAGTTACAGCACTTGCCTGGCATGCACAAGGACCCAGGTTCAAACCCTAGCACCACATACACAACTAAGTGTTGGAGCAACGAAAACCCTATGAAAAACTAAATAAAATTGATTCTCTCTTTTTCTCTCTCTCACTGTCATTCTCTTTCTTTAAACAAAAAAAAAAAAAAAAAGGAGAAATCACAAATCACATGTCATAAATTATGAAGAGCAGGTACAGGGATTCTGGATAGAACCCAAAGAATAATGGAACAAATGGCGAGAGTTTACAAATCTTGAATACTTTTTGATTTATTCTATTTACCTGCTCCCCTGCCCGCTGCCAAATAAGAGGAAATTCTTACAGTCCTTTTCTTCCAAGCAGACCTTTCTCAAGGTCATTGTGAGTCTGGCAAAGACAGTGTGTGTGAAATATGGTTCATTCGTTCATAATTGCTGTAGAAAATTAAGGTAGTGTCTGCCTTTTTACCTCCTTCGCATGTGGAAAGTTACCAGCTTTTAACTATAATGTGTTATCAATAATGAAAATTTTTGATGTATGGAATATCTAAGAATGAGGGTGAAACAAAGACATTTTCAGATGAGCAGTAACAAAATATACCACCAAAATTGTCTCACTGAAGGACTTTGTGAAAGAATATTTCCAAGTAGGAAAATTGTCCCAGATAGTAAGTCTGAGATGTCAGAAATAATGGTGAGTAAAGAAAATGGAAATCACTTGGAGAAAACCTGGAGGAAACATTGATAGCATAAAATAATAATGAAGGCTGATTTGTGGGAAGAAAAAAAACAAAAATTCAAGGTAGAGCCTGTAAGATAAGTAATTAAATTATGCAACCTAAAAATCTGTTCTTCTGAGGAAAGGAAAAGTGTGGACCGACTTTGCTGCACCCTACCCTTGTTGTTGTTGTTTTTTAATTGCCGGTACTAGGGATTGAACCCAGGAGTGCTCTGCCACTGAGCTGTGACCCTGAACCTTTTTATTTATTAATTATTTTTAATTTTGAGGCATGGTCTCACTGATAACAGCCTTGATCAAGGCTGAACTTGACAATTTGAAAGCCTTTCCAGTAATACGTACTGAGGAGACAAACAGGAAATGAGAGAAGTAGGATGAAGGAAGGCATAGAAGAGAAGGCAGATGTAACAGGCACAGTGGAGTTCGTGGACAGATCAGCTGTGAATGGTGGACACTTCGGCAGAGACCTCCGGTCTAGACGACCCCTAGCAGGCTTCTCTCTGCTTTTCAAAGAAACACGGCATCTAGACCAAAGAAAACAAATGTTGAAAAGATTAAGATACTAGAGGAATACCAAAAGGAAGCTCTTACAGTTCTATAAATAGACTTTAACTATAGTATCAGTTTAATTTTCCGTTTTTAAAGATCATTGTGGGGGCTGGAGAGGTGGCTCGCTGGTTACGGTGCTTGCCTTGCATGCGCGAGTACACGAGTTCAAACCCCAGCACCATGTACGCAACATACGGTCAGAGGAATGAAAGTCACATGAAAATGTAAATTTAAAAAAAAATGCTTCTCTCTCTGTCTCTCAGTTCCCTCTCTCTCTTTAAAAAAAGAACATTGTGGAATGGTAGAAGGTTTGATTCATCACTTAAAAATACCTTCAAAAATATAAGCTAGAACCAAGCATGGTGGCTCACCTGTAATCCCAGCTACTTGAGGCAGGAAGATTGTAAAATTGAGGTCAACCTGGGCAACTTCGACCCTGTCTGAAAAAAATAGAAAGGACTAGGGTAAAAAGTGTAGCTCAGTGATAGAGTGTCCCTGGATTAAATCCCCATGCTGGCATGGAGCAGGAGGGAGGCTGAAGCCAGGTGCAGTGCCTAAATCTCACTCAGGAGGCTGAGACAGGAAAAGTATGATTCAGGCCAGCCTGAGGAATGCAGTTAAGATCTTGTTTAAAACAAAACTGGGAAATAAACGAATTTTTTAAAGAGTTACGTTTGACAAAATGAACTGGGAATATAGCCCACTGGTAGAATGCTACTGGGTTCAATTCTCAGTACTGAAAAAAAAACTACAATTAGAAATTGATACTTCCATCAGGGTAGACATTTTATTATACTTTTATTACTCAGGAGTTCAAGCAGCTAAAATTGGTCAAGGACAGACTCAGACTCTGAACATAAAAGTAAACTTGAGCTGTGAGGTGTGGTGACCCACGCCTATAATCCCAGCTACTCGGGAGGCCGCCTCCCGGACGGAGGTCCACAAGTTTAAGACCAGTCCAAGCAATTCAGCAAAACCTGCCTAAAAATTCTCAGGTTAATCCCCAGCACCAAGGGTGCGGCAGGGGTGGGGACAGTGACCCTTGATCTAATAAGCCTGTAGAATTCTGCATGCAAAATAACAATGTGTGTCCTTTTTAAAGAGAATCTTTTTTTGTTGTTGTTGTTTTTAGCTTTTTCATCTGGACTTTGTTTCTTCAACATTTAATTGTGTATGTGGTGCTGAGGTTCAAACCCGGTTCTTCACAAATGCCAGGCAAGCACTCCAACCACGGACCCACCACTCCAGCCCCAATAAAAATTATGAAAACATCAAATTTAAAAGAATCAGAATCATGGAAAACATTTTTCTTGATCATAAAGCCATTGTCAGAAGTCAATAGTGAAGAATAATTAATTACAAAGATTTCAAATTTAGAAAAAATCTAGGGTAATGGCACCTGCCTATAATCCAGCAACTCTGAAACCTGAGGCAGGAGGAGTAAAATCACTGTTCAAAACCACCTGGCCAACTTAGCTGAGACCCTGTCTCAAAGTAAAATTGAAAAAGGACACCAGGTACATTGTGTACCTTAGTGGTACAGTAGTTGCATAGCATGTATGATGCCCTCAATTCAATTGCCACTACAGAAGAAGAAAATTCTTATTTCTACCTAATGAACCAGAATCAAAATGAGAAAATCTTAGTGATGCTAGAGGCATGAACTATAGTAACAAAAACAGCATGGAATTGCCATGAAAACAGACACGAAGACCAGCAGAATAGAACAGAAGACACAACAAATCCACACCGACTCAGTTATCTAATATTCAACAAAGGTGCCAGAAACATGTTGGAGAAGAGACAGCCTTATTAACAAGTGGTGCTGGAAACTGCATATCCACATGTAGAAGAACGGAACTGGATCCTTATCTCTCACCCTGCACAAAAGTCAAATCAAAGTGGATCAAAGGCCTGAGACCAGAAAATTTGCAACTGCTAGAAAAAAACAGGGTCCACTCCAACATATTAGTGCAGGTACCAACTTCCTTAACAAGACCCCTAAAACTCAAGAAATAAAACCAAGATTCAGTCAGTGGGGTGGTTTCAAATTAAGGTTTCTGTACAGCAAAGGAAATGATGAAGAGCATGAAGAGAGAGCCTACAGAATGGGAGAAAATCATTGCCAACTATTCTTCCAGCAGGATTAACAGCCAGAATATATAGCAAACTCAGAAAAGCTAACCCAATCACTAAATGGTCAAATGAACTAAACAGACATTTATTAAAAGAAGAAATGCAAATAGCACACACACAAAATGTTCAGTGTCCTTAGCAATCAGGGAAATGCAAATCAAGAATACAAGTGCTGGCGAGGATGTGGGGGAAAGGTAACTCATGCATTGTTGGTGGGACTGCACACTACTATGACCACTTTGGAAAGCAGTATTGGAGAATCCACAAAAAAAAAAAAGAAAAGAAAAAAGAAAGGAATGGAATCACTGAATGACCTAGCTGTCCCACTCCTGGGTATTTATCAAGCAGAACTAAAATCAGCATTCTGCAGTGACACGTGCACACCCATGCTGATAGTGGCGCAACTCGCTTTAGCCAAGGCACAGAACCAGCTGAGGTGGCCCCCAGTAGACAAATGCATCAAGAAAATAAGGCTCACGCACGCGCACATGTACACACACACAGTGGAGTTTTACTCAACCACAAAGAATGAAATGATGTCATTGGCTGTTACATGGATGGAGCTGGAGAACATCGTACTGAGTGAAATAAGCCAGACTTGGGAAGTCAGTGCTCTCATGCAGAAACTAGAGAGAAATAATTTTTAAAAGTGTTTGTAGTGGGGCTGGAGCGGTGGCTCAGCGGTTTCAGCGCTTGCCTGGCAAGCACAAGGACCTGGGTTCAAACCCCAGCACCACATACACAACTAAGTGTTAGAGCAACTAAAGTCATGTAAAAAAACTAAATAAAGTTGTTTCTCTCTTTCTCTGTCTCTCTCCCTGCCCCTCTCTCTTTAAAAAAAAAAAAAAGTGTTTGTAGTGGGAGGATCTCATGAAAATAGAAGGAGAACAGTGGAGTAGAGGAAAGGTATCAAGGGGAGAGAGGAAAGATTGTGGGACAGGGGATTCTGGCAGACTGGAATTTACCAAACTATTGTATTCATGTATGAGCACATCACAATGATTCCACTTTTACCTATGACTCTAGTGGGGCTGAGGAAGGGGATAGTTACTGGGGACTGAATGGAGCAAATATACACGTTTGTGAAGATGCCAGAATGCCAGAATCCACAATCATAGAACTATAACGTACTAATAAAAATGAGAAAGTACTGGGCTGAGCGGTGGCTCAGCGGTTCTGGCGCTTGCCTGGCATGTGCAAGGACACTGGTTCAAACCCCAGCACCACTTACACAACGAAGTGTCAGAGCAATGCAGGCCACATGGAAAACTAAATAAAATTTGATTCTGTCTTTCTCTGTCTCTCACTGTCCCTCTCTCTTAAAAAAAAAAAAAGACTCTATAGTCTGCTTTTAAAAAAAAAATAAGGAAATACTAACAAATTAGAAAATTTAAAAAAAAAAAACGCACCAGAGACATTGGAGCTGAACAGGATTGAAAAACTACCCGTCAGTCAAGTGCGGAAGGCATTATTTAAGCATTATGAAGCGTCATTTAAGCAGAAAGCTGGGGGCGTTTTTGTGGCAACCATATACTGGCCGTAAATCTGCATCAACAAAATTCAGAGGATTAAAGTGCAATCAGTTTTTCAATGACAAAACCAAAAATTATAAAATAAATAATTAGAAAACCTACATATGTTTTGAAATTATGGAACAAATTTTTCAATAAAATGTGGATTACAGATACTACAATAAAAATTAGAAAGTATCTTGAAATCACTAATGAAAGTCATATCAAGATTGAGAAGCATAGTTGGAAAAACACTTAGGGGAGAATTTATGGCCTTTCAACCCTGTGTTGTATGAGAAGAAAGACTTTTAAAATTAGCTAAGTAAGGATTTATTTCAAGAAGAAAAAGGGACTGAAGCGGTGGTTCAGCAATAGGGTGCTTGCCTGACATGCAGGAGGACCTAGGTCAAACCCAGCACCACATGGACAACTAAGTGTTGGAGAAACTAAAACCAGATGAACAAAAAAGATTCTCTCTCTAAATTCTTCCTCTTTCAAAGAAGAAGGAGAAAAGGAATAGCAAATTAAATTCTCTTCACCAAATAGAAGACGTAATAATAAAAGCAAAATTTAAGCTGGACACATTGGCACTCACCTGTAATTCCAGGAACACAGGAGGCTGAGGCAGGAGGATCACAAATTCAAGGCTAGGCTCTGCAATTTAGCAAGACTCTATCTCAAAATTTAAAAGCAAAGAAATATGGAGCCAGGTGTGTATCTCAGTGGCAGATATCTTAGTTTCAGTGGATTTGACCGTGTCTAGTTGTCTGTAAGAATTATAAATCAAGTTCACTTTCTCTCTTCTTCAAGGGATTAGTAAAATGAATTGGTGATGTGGAATTAACATGCATATATATATTGCTCTGCCTGGGTGTGGTGGCTCACACACAATTGAGCCTCTGGGCTCAATTCCCAGTACTGCAAAAGGAGAAAACAAAAAACAAAGGTATTCCAGTCAACTCACAGAAGACGAACAAGAAAGGCTAAAAAAATGAAATGAGGTTAGATTTCTTTGATAATTGACACAAATTAAGGTCTTATAGATGTCATTTCATAAACACTTAGATGACATACCTAAAGGCTGACAATACCACTTACTAAAGATGTGCAGCAAAGGGACTCCAGATCAGAAGTAGTGAGATGTAGACCTGTAGTGGTACAAGCCCTTGAGAAACTAACTGGGCATGTTTAAAAGTTGAACAAATAGGGGTTGGGGATTTAGCTCAGTGGCAGAGCGCTTGCCTAGCATGTGCAAGGCCCTGAGTTCGGTCCTCAGCCCAGAAAAACAAAAAAAAAGTTAAACAAATATACCTTTTAACATAAATCCTTGAGAAATTCTTGCAATATGCATTAGGAAAATGTATAAAGACATTTATATTAGCATTGCTTGTAATAACAAAAGCCAGAATCAACTAAAACATTTATTCACAATAGAATAGATAAACAATAGTATATTCATACAATGAAGCATTTGGTGGCATTACAAATGAATGTGCTGGGGGTTGAGCTGTAGCTTGGAGTGGAACACTTGCTGGACATGCAGGGAGACCCAGGTTTGAACCCCAGCACCACATAAACAAGTAAGTGCTGAAAAACAAAAGCCAGATTTAAAAAAATAAAATTGGTTCTCTCTGACTCACTCTTTAAAAAGATGAACGCACTATTACAAATGCATAAACATTAGATAAGTCTTGGAAGCAATGTTGAATTTTCTTAAAGGATATTGTAGCAGCTGCACACCTGTCATCCCAGTGGCTCTGGAGGCTGAGACAGGAGGATCAAAAGTCCAAAGCAGCCTCAGCAACTTAGTAAGATCCTGTCTCAAAATAAAAAATACAAACGGCCTGGGGATGTTGCTCAGTTGTTAAACACCCCTGGGCTCAATCTCTAGTATGAAAAGGGGGGGGGGGGTATTGTAGAGGAATGTCTTCAATATAATACCTTTTTGATAGCCTTATTGAGACATTCACATACCATAAAATTCACTGACTTAAGGTAAACTAGCCAGAGGTACAGTTCAGTGGTAGAGCATGTATTTAGCTGCACAAGGCTGGGTTCTATCCCCAGCACTACCAAAAACTATAAAATACAGTATTTGGTGGTTTCTGAATAGTCCAAGTGGTGCACCCATTTAATTCTAGATCATTTTCATCAGCCTCCAAAGAAATGCCACACGTGTTAGCACTCTGCCATGCCCCCTCCCCCCACCTCTGATAGCCATGAACTCAACTCGATCTCCCTCCATACACCCGTTCTGAACATTTCAGATGAACGGAATCATCGCACGTCGTCGTTTCTGAGTCTTTTTCCACTCAGCATGTGATTTTCAAGATTCGCCCATCGTAGCATATGTCAGTTTGTTGATATTCCATTATATGAACATCACCTTAAATACCCTCCTCAGCTGGTGGGCACTTGATCATTTTCTGCTTGTGACTCTGGTTCGTGCTGCTATTTACATTTATTGGGAAGTTTCTTTGTGGCGATGGCCTTGTGAGTGTGGTCTGGGGATTGAGCCCAGGGCTGCTTTACACCTCAGCTACATCCACAGCCTTTTTATTTTGCCTTTTGAGTCAGTCTTGCTGAATTGCTGAGGCAGCTTTGAACTCGTGCTCCTCCTGCCTGGTCCCCCAGCCGCTGGGTTACAGGTGTGCGCCACTGCACCCGGCCACTATTTCTTTTTAACAAGAATTACGGGGGTAGCTTTGCTGCGGCTGTTTCTCTGTCGCACATCTCCTGCCGCCAGTGGTTCACATCTCCACAACAGCACTTGTTTCATTGCTTCGTACACCTTTATTTTCTGATTATAATCATTTGACCAAAACCAGAAAAATTAAATAAAATCAGCCATAATCCCACCATCCAGAGAGGGTCACCATTGCCACTTGGAGCCCAGCATTTGAGACCCGTCTCCCTGTACCTGGAGGGATGCTGCTGGGGAGAGTTCTCACTTTCAGTTTCGCTGTTCATTCTTTTCCTATTGTATGTCCTGTTTCTCACTTGCTGTGCCTACTCAGCTGTTTGTGGATATCTTGCCACCTCAGTACCGTGTTGACCTGATCATTTCCAAATCCTGGACACCATTGTTGGCTGAACTCATCCCACTGATGGACATTTATGTTCTTTATACTTTTCCTGCGGCCTTACACATACAGCTTGGTAACTCCCTGATTCTTTTAGGTAAATAAAGAGCGGTTGCATGGGCAAAGGATGTTTCCTGGAGGCTGGAGCAGTGGCTTAGTGGTGGAGCATTTGCCTGGCATGCGGGAGGACCTGGGTTCAAACCCCAGCACCACATACACAACTAAATGGTGGAAAAACAAAAAACAGATGAAAAAATAAAATAAAAATTGATTCTGTCTCTCTTTAAAAAAAAAATGTATCCTGTTTTGAGTTTTCAGTACAGTAATATGTACTACTAAAGGCTGTAGAAAAAAAGGTCAGTAATAAAGGTAGGGGGCTGGAGAGGTGGCTCAGTGGTAGAGCACTTGCCTGGCATGTGTAAGAACCCGGGTTTGATCCACAGCATCACATACGTAACAAAAACCAGATTAAGAAAAATGTCAGTCTCTAAAAGTAAATTAAAAATTTAAAAATAAAGATAAGGCTTTGGCAACATCATTGGATCTGCAGAACTCAATTTTTGGACTTTTAATTTGTGGGAACTAATGAATTTTTTACTAGTCCAGCAAAATTCGTTACTTGTAAATTCAAATGCTCCTGCAGCAAGTTTCTAGACCATACCTGTACTAGTGTTTCAGCAACACAGGACTTGGATTTCAGTCGTGATGGGAACTGCAACGTGGTACAACTCATAAATGCCAAAAAGTCCTTCAGAGCTTAGAAGCTGGCATCTGATATGTGTAGACGTGCCTAGATGAGGGACAAAGGTTGATATTTGGAGCTTTCTGAGCCTAATGTGTTACATTACATCACATCTGAAGTCCTGACTTGACATGCATTAACCTATACAACTTCTGCAAAATTCTATTTTATATGAGCCTATAATAAATGACCATATTACAATTCAGAAGCTGAAAAGTGTAGTGAGAGTTGCTATGGGAACCTTAATGTGATATTCCCTTGCTTGCATTTAAATTTCATTTTTAATATTGCATTAACTTTTTGCATTTAATAGATAGATATTTGAATTAATATTGAAGTGCTCTAATATAAATAAAATATAAGAAATGAAAATGTGATTTTTCTTCCAGGAAATAAGTGGACATATAATGCAAGATCTTGAAGAAATAACAGCACTTGAGTTTTAATTTATTGGGCCCCATTCATTTATTTTGAAGTTTCTTAAAGGATTCCTTTTGAAAGATGAAGAAATATACATGGCTAGTCACATAGTTCATGTCGTTAGCCTGTTGAACAATGCAGCATTTCCCGGAGCCTGCTTGGAGGCAGTGGCTGTGCCATGGTTGCTCTGCTACATTCTCCTGGCTGTCCGTCCACGTTAGAGTAGGGCGCGGTGCAGGCGGTGTGCCTCCTGTCACTTAGAGCAGTCGTATTGCCAGATGCAGGCCTGGCCGTTGAAATGTGTTGTGTGAGCCTTCAACTCCGGCCAGAGAAGTCCCGGGGTGTTGTGCATTCCCCACACACTGGAAAATCTTAACGTGTAAAGTCTATGGACTCAGCATCCGTGATTGGAAGGCACTCTTGGTGTCAGGAGACTTCAGTTCTTGCTGACACATGGTAATGTAGAGGCCTAAGCTCCTCCCCTTTTTAAAAATCAATTTTATTTAGTTTTCCATGTGGCCTTGGTTGAGCACGTGGTGCTGGGGTTTGAACCCACGTTCGTTCATGCCAGGCAGGCGCCATAACCGCTGAGCCACCGCTCCAGCCTCAAAGTCTAATCTCTTATGTGTAAAACAAAGAAACTAGATTAAGATCACTGGAGTTCTCTTTTTTTGGAACCAGGGATTGAGCCACTGCGCCACATCTCACTGAGGTTCTTTTCTAATCCATACCCCTGAAGGAAATTTGGAAAATTATACATCCCCTCATACCTTTTGACATTTTCAAAATTTTCGTTCGTAAGTCTAGGTCTTGTCAAAGTATTTCATTTCTGGCATATTAGCTTTTTAAGATATTTACTAAGTATATCCACTAAAATCTACATGTCACAGCAATCTGACACCCTTCGTTGACTTTTGAAGATGCAAAAGTAAAGTAAAGCGTAGGGGGCCGGAGCGGGGACTCGGGGCAGAGCAATTGCCTGGCACTCACCAGGGCCCAGTTCAGTCCCCAGCACCACACACACGACCAGGTGTCAGAGAAACTAAACCTAAATGAAGCAACAAATCAAAACGGACTCTCTCTTTTAAAAAAAAGTGTGGAGCAATGATTCCACCTGTGTGAAGTAGTCAGATTCAGAGACAGCGTGAAGGCGAGATGAAAAGATTCTGAGCTGGGTTAGCAACAACTTGAACGCATTTAACAGTTTACAGTGGGTGGCAGTAAATGCTACGTGTGTTTTACCACAGTTTTTAAAAATTGAAAGTAAATTTAAAAACTAAGCTTGTACTTAACAATCAGAATTTTCACACTGTTTCCACTTTTGTTAGTTTGCATTTGCTCTCTCTTTTCCCACTGGGATTTAAACTAATCTGATCTGTTGTTTCTGACAGTCCTTTGTTGATTTAGCTGACTTGATCATGTGTCTATGTAACATATATACGCAGATAGACTTAAAGTGAAGACAGTTTTCTCTTGTGACTCTTAGGACTCTGAATATGAAATAACTGGATAATTTTAAATCATTGGTAGAACAGTTGGTCTATTTCAAATTGATAAAAAATAGGTAACAAAGTGAAATATGTTGGAAATATAATTACACTGACTGAGCTACATGCCCAGCCCTTCTTATTTTTTATTTTGAGACAGGGTCTCACTAAGTTGCTTAGGGCCTTAAGTTGCTGAAGCTGGTTTTGAATTTGTGATCCTCCTGCCTCAGCCTCCTGAGCTGCTGGGATTACAGGTGTGCACCATAACATTTGGCTGAGACTTTTTATTTTTACTTTAGCCTCCAAGGAGGTTAGGTTGATTGGTAAACAAACAAACAAACAAAATGTATACTGTTGCTACTGTTACTACCAGCTAGAACTCACTCTGAGACTCCTGTATTTTTCTTTTTTCAAGTCAAGTACTTTGTAACCTAGAAAAGATGGGCTAGAGTGTTTTGCCAGCTAGGTCTTTTAGCTCGTCCATCTGCCAAGAGCTTTTTTTTTCCGTCCCAAATATGAGGAGCTTGGGCAGAGTGAACACTTAACAAAGTGGTGGATGTTCTTCCAGGTTGAAGTTTTTGGAAGGAGACTTCTCCTTGGCTAAAGGAAGAATGGAAAAGTCCTCAAGGATAATGAAGTTAATATATTAGCATTCTGCCAGGGAAACAAAGCTTTCTGAAGCTTTAGCTAAGTTATCGTCCAACAGTGATGACTTTCTTTATTGGATACCTAATGCCCTAGTAAGACACAGCAGACTTGGACTTTAGAATCAGATACGTGAGATATGCACAGTCACAAGAAAACGTCCCCTTTGGGAAACACACCATGAGAACTCTGCTGAGGAGAATATTTTACTCTAGACAGCACTGATTCTATCCTTTTGCTAAACTTACATTGAGCCTCAGGGCCCAGATCCCGTCCTCTGTGCTGCAGATCCTGCCTGGCCATGGGGCAAGTTCAGTTCGACACTGTGTTTGAGACGTCCTTACCATCATGACTAATGTTTTATGTGCATCGACATTTTCTCCCAACCTATACTGTACATTCTTATCCTTTTTTATCTTCCAGAGTTTGTTTTAGAGTAGCCACTGGACAGTTGATGGCTATTGGTTGGCTCATAGAGATTAGGTTTCTCTTGGCCCATGTAGGTAGAAAAGCAACTGTAGTCGACTGTTTTGAAGACAACCAATTCACTGGCAGACGCTGCGGCCTACTCCTCCGAGGGAAGGGGTGCTGTGCTCCTCAGCGTGTGTTTTCAGCCATCCACACCACTCTCCTCTTCTTTACACACTATTGTGCTTAAAACTAAAGTTGTATTTATTTAGCAGAGAGCTTCTGGAACTCTTCTTAAATTTTCAATACAGCATTAAATTTGATTCCTCTAGTGAAGGGTGTGCCGAGAGAAAGAACCAGCCCAATGCCACACCACGTGCATTTTCATTTGGTTGCATGAAGCTGTCATCAACGCAGCACGCCTTGCTTCTCATGGCAGCTAGTCGTGGTGGAGTCTGGAAAGGCCTATTCAAGCACAGAATGGAGCCTAATGGGGTGATATGTCTGGATGACACCTCTTTCAAGGATGTCCTTTTCTTTTTATTTTAGAGAGAGAAAGAGTTAAAGATGTCTTGTTTCCCAGACTCTTACAGAGTGCATCTCTTAGAACCTGATCTAAGCAGTTTGTTAAGTATTCCTTGATTGAGTCATTAGGCCAGCTCTGAGCTGGTCATTTACAGACAGCAAAAAGGACCACTTTGTTCCATGTGATCACGAACCCTATTCCAAACATTTTAGGGTGATCTGCTGCAAAGGTCCTAAAGAAGGCAAGCCCACTTGGACACCACGGCTAAAACTCTTTGTGTTTTCCAGTACCTCTCAAATTTAATGGTAATACAAATTACCAGGGGATCTTATTAAAATACAGAGTTTGCTTGGGTAAGTCTCAGCTGAGGCCTGAGGTTTCACCTTCTTTTTCTTTTTTCTTCTCTGCAACCCCCGAAAGTCTGCGTTTCTAACAGGCTCCCAGGTCCTGCTACCTCCATTGGTGTGGGTTTGTGTTAGAGACTCATTGCCTCAGAGAATTTGGAGTTCCCAGACCTCTGCACACTGCCTGGAATCTTCCCTACTCCTGAAGCTCCTCTTCATCTTCCTTTTCTTGTTCCAGCCTGTTCCACAGGGCTCTCCTACCAGATAAGAGCATTATCTTGCCAACACAAAATTGGAAGCAGCCCCTTTGCCTCCCAATGATAAGGTATTTGTGATGGAAAAACAAGATTAGGAATTGAAGAGTTAGAACCTTTGCAGACAGAAATTCAACAACATATGAGATCAGTCAAACCAACAAGCTTCTGATCTCATCATAGTCAAAGACCTGTGACCCGTAGTGGTGTTTACTAGCAGTTATAGAGATGAAGCACCACTTCCACGGTGTGATTTCATTCATACACATGAAGCACCAATTCCACACTGTGATATCATTCATACACATGAAGCACCAATTTCACAGTGTGATTTCATTCATACACACAATTGAAGTCCTTGGAGGATAGAACCCAGAGGATTATCTGCTGAATTTCATTTGAAAGTTACTGCCAGCTAATAATACACAAACATTCAAATGGAAAAGCCTCCTTGATGCCCTTTAGAATTCTGTCTCCAAATGTAAATTTCAGCACTATCTTAACTGTGAGGCAGCTGAGATAAAATGAAGGAGCAGCACTAAATAGATTCTGGCTAAGTAGATACTTTCTAACATAGTTGTAGGTTTACTTCTATAGACCCTAAAACCCGGGAAGCCTCATAAGATGTTTGCACCATGAACCTTCTTTGGCCTTTATTAAGGACAGAAATAGAAAGCAAGAGTGCTCCTGCTCACTCACCCACAAGGCACAACACCCCAGCATGAGTTGGAATCCTCCCCCAGGAGTTCTCAGCTGTCACAGCCCTCTTTGGTTCCCACTGGTACTGCGGAACTCGCAGAGGTAAGAGTGCCACGTTGACACAGTGCCCAGAAGACACCGGCCAGTAAAACGGACTCTTCCTCCCCTTGCCCCTTCAAAACCCAGGGGTGGTCTAGGAAGTGACAGATCTGCCCTAAATAGGCTTGGTATGCACGACACAGGATGCGCCATACAAAGTCAAGGTCTTTCCGCTTCTGGGTCTTTGGAAGGCCAGGACTGAGCATGGCGTGCCCATGGCAACGGTGCGTCTGTGTCTTCTTTACCCTGTTGTGAGAACTGTTTGAACAGTGCTGATTCTGAAGGATAGCGTACGGACAGCACAGCACCTTAGAGGGCCACATTTTCCTGGCAGTCTGGAGAGATGAAATCTCTCTGCCTTTGCCACTGCCCCTCCCTACCACAGTCAGTGGCAGCCTAGGAAACGACTTGCTCTTTCATGGAGACACAGGTGGGCCACAGGCAGCTTCAGGTGTTTGCACTTCTGGGTCACTTCCAATGTCAGGGTGAGGAGGCTGCCCCGGTGGCAGCGGCAGGTCCCTGCCTCCCTCCTTTTGCAATCCCATCCGCTCGCTTGCTCATCCCCCTTTCGCGGGTCGTGGTCCAAGCTGAAGCCTGTGCTGGTCCACATAGGCCTCCCTGGTCTCTGCCCCTTTCTTCTCTGGTTACCGGCGTGTGCAGTTTCGGAGGCGAGTGCTGTAAACACCTGCAAATCTCCCCGCCTCCACCAGACAGCCTCGTGAGAACAGCGTTGTGTCTTATTCAATGTTCCATCATCTGAGATTCATAGACTGATCTGCCCAAGAACAACATCTGTAAAGTTGAGTGACGCCTGAGTAAGCTCCACAGAAGACGAGGCAGATCGTGGTCGGGGCAGGCAGCTGCAGCACAATGGCATTAACCAGCTGGCATGCACACAGGAAATTTCCTTCTCACGTCTCCAGAGCCCGGCACCCAAGACTCAGCGTCTGATGAGGGCCCTGGCCCTGGTGCGTAGGCGGCATCTTTCTCACTGTTCCCACGCATGCTGGACGGGACAGGGAGTTCTCTGGGCCTCTTTACTAGAGACACCAATGTTGGGGTCTGACCTTCGGTCTGACCTCCACTCCGTTTCATCAGCTGCCCTGGAACGATCTTGTTACTATTTGTATAAGTTCCTTCTGGAGGGGCTGCTAGGTCGTGCTTTGTTATACAAAAGGTCAAACAGGGTGGGTCAGAATGTCTCCACTACAGAAAGTTCCTAACTTTTGTCTCTACTGAAATCTACATAACACCTGGCAACTCCCTTAGGAGGATTATTGATTCCTTGGCTGTCTCCCCTCCTCCTCTATAAAAACCCGTGTGCCTTAGTAATAAACGGATTCTGAGCTGCCATCAGCTGCGTGTGGTTGCCTCGTTTCCCCGGCTGGGAGGGAAGGGGTCCCTGGACGAGGGGGACCCGGGTTCCAGCCGTCGGCACTCACCCTCCTCCTGATCGGCTCCTGGGGGGCAATCCAGCTCCCCACACACCAACTCCTTCATGAGGACCCCACACACTTCATCTGCTCCCGAAGGCCCCGCCTCTAAGTGCCAGCAACTTGGGCATCAGCATTTCCATGCATGAACTGGAGAGGATGTGGGGATCCCCTTCCGACAGGCTGCAGACCTCTGGGCCGGGTGGTCCTGCGCGTTCTCCCCCCAGTGCCTCTGTTAGTCCTACTCAGATGCTGTTTTGAGCTCCATTACCAGCACAATTGCCAGAAAGAAATGCTGGGACACTCATCACCTTTCTACAGGTGACAGCACCAGCAGGCACAGGGACCAGACTCTGCTCTGTGGCTCCACTGGGCTCCGCCTCTCTCACTTACTGCCTTTCATCTCCCCAGAGCACATAAAGGACTGGGTGCTGCATCTGATGAGACCTGGTAGGGAACAGGGTTCCGGATCCCAGCTCAGGACACCATGTGCAGTCTGCCCTGTTTCGTCTTCAGCAGAATAACGGAATGTAGCACTGGATCATTCTTACTAATCCGCCGTCCAGCTCTAAGATCCATTTGTCTATCTACTTAGACTGCTCGTGTGCTGAAAATGATCATCTCATACACTGATTTATTCAAGCCACATTTATATTTTTGCATTTAATTTCAGACTGAGTTTGAGAGAGACATTCAAAAACAATGACCAGGCTGTTTACAGCTTCAGAAAATTCCTCATTTGAAGAAAAATTGAACATTAATCTTAAAAAGAAATGGATAAAGGAAGATTTGGTGCCTGGCCTCAGATATTTGAAGGACTGTTTAATACAAGAGAAATTAGATAATTTATGTTTTCAAAACTGTTATTAACTAGAAGCATGTTTCAGGTACAAACGAACTTCTGCCATTCATCTGCCCAGCATCAGACCAGCTGCCTGCATAGGAAGCCTGGCATTCTTACTCAGGGAGAGTGAAGAGCCAACCGCATGTCGAGGATGTGGGGATGTGTCTCACTGAGAGGTTGACCTTCCTGACATTCTCAAGTACAGTGTGTTCTAAATCTTCAAACACAGTTCTCTGAACCATAAGATAGGATTTGTCCTAAATAAACCATGAGATTTAAAATAAATCCAATCCAACTGTGATGATTTCTGGAACCGTGGAGGGAGGAGCTCTGGAGACCCACTTCCCTAGTAAACAACTGTAACTGTTAAAACTACTTTTTAAAAACCTACTACAGGGGTTGGGGATTTACCTCAGTGGCAGAGCACTTGCCTAGCATGCTCAAGGTCCTGCATTCAGTCCTCAGCCCTGGAAAAAAAACCAAAAACAAAAAAATAAAAACCTCCTCCAGATGGCTCCTGACTTACAATGGTTCAGTTCACCGATTTTTCCACTTTATGATACATGTTCAGTGGAAACTGTGCTTCAGATTCTGGGTTTGGGTCCCTTCCTGGGCTAGCAACGTGCAGTCTGATCTCTGGCAATGCTGGACAGCAGAAGCATCCACAGCGCCCAGTCAGCCTCTGGGTCACCAGGGTCAACAGCAACGGTGTTGCTAAGCCAGGTTGTCTGGCAGGGCAGGTGTACTAAATGCATTTTCAGGGCTGGAGCAGTGGCTCAGCAGTTAGAGCTCAAAAGTGTCAGAGCAACAAAAGTCACATGAAAAACTAAATAAAATTGATTCTCTCTTTCACTGTCCCCCTCTCTTTAAAAAAAAATGCATTTTCAACCTATGATATGTTCAACATGCGATGGGTTTATCAAGACATAACTCCATTGTACATTGAGAAACCTTTGTGCTTAAAGTCTCTAGAATATCCCAGCACAACAAATAAAGTCTCTGGAAACATTGCTATGGTTTGGTTCCGAGGTTGTCCCCGAAGAGCTCCCATGTTTCTGCAGGAATAGTCAGAGGTAAAGTGATTGAATTGTGAGAGCGGTAACCTAATCAGTCCACCTTAGCTTGAATGCACTGATGGGGTGCTAACTATGGGCAGGTGGGGCATGGCTGGAGGAGGTGTGTCACCGGGACCATGTCCTGGAAAGGTGCATCTTCCCTGTGGCCCCTTCCCTTCTTGCTCTCTGCTTCCTGGTTGCCGTGTTCTGAGCTGCTGTCCTCCACCAAACCATTCCACCTTGGGCTCAAAGCTATGGAGTGGTCCAACCATGGATGGAAACTCTGAAGCCATGAATCAAAGTAAACTTTTCAGGGCTGGAGCAGTGGCTCAGTGGTTACAGCACTTGCCTGGCATGCGCATGGATGCAGGTTCAAACCCCAGCACCACATACACAATGAAGTGTTGGAGCAACGAAGATCACATGAAACACTAAGTAAAGCTGATTTTTTTTCTTTCTCTCACTGTCCCTCTCTTAAAAAAAAAAAAATTTCATCCTCTAGGTTGTTTGTGTTGGGTCTTTTGGTCACAGTGACACAAAGACGAACTTAAACATGTACTGAGGGCACGCTGATTCAAGACAATCCACCAGTCTCCAAGAGAACAGGAAAAGTCTGGTCTCTGAGGCACAATCGGCTTGCCCCACCCCTCCAGCTCTGTAACGAATCTCCACTTGGACAGATCCAGACAAGAACACAGACTCTCTCTTCCCGATCCAGCTGTGGGCCCCAATACAGTCCTGGGACACATGTGACCAGCATTTCTCATTTCTTCCCAAGAACATGAGGAAGCTTGACTGCTAGCAAAAGTAGCTGAGAGGTTGGGGCTTTCCTCCTCCACCCAGCACCCACTCACAGGGCAGAACATGCCCCAAGCAGAGCAGGCTGAGAGCACTGCCCAGCAGCCTGCTCTCCAGCCCCCCCTCCCAGAAGGCTTACGACCAGGAAAAGCAAGCCCAAATACCACTGCCCCACCCAGCAGCCCACTGTTACTCCCCGAGGAGCTCTGGAGAAGCAGCGGAGACAAGCTGGCAGGCAGAGCTCCAAAGCTGTCCTTGAGTCGTCTGACTTTGTCGGAACCGAGTGTGAGGGCGTTCAGAGCTGAGCATTCCGCAGACTACTGGAGATCTTGATGGTTAGCAGTGAGAGAAGGCGGTAGATTCTCTAGCGCAACACAGTAAATCAAACCAGTTAGAAGCCTACCACAGAGAGAACCAGAGAACGAGACAGCAAAGATCCCTGCAGGGGTCAGAACAAAACTCAAAGACTGGCCTCAAAAATTACTCCTCGGGAGTGATCAGATCAGACTGCAGAACTGGGGCATTGAAAGCGAAAGAACAACCCTCCCGATTTCGGAGAAGGCTGACAGCTGGGTGTGATACCTGAGCAGCAGACAGCACACCAGAAAGGTCAGATCACTGGAACAGCTGGGCGTGGTGCCTCACGTCTGTCCCAGAAGCTCAGGAGGCTGAGGCAGGAGGATCACAAGTTCAAGGCCAGCCTCAGCAACTTCACAAGGCCCAGAGCAACTTAGCAAGACCCTATCTCAAAATCAAAAATAAAAAGAGTGGGGCTGGAGCTGTGGCTCAGAGGTTACAGCGCTTGCCTGGCATGCCCAAGTACACGGGTTCAAACCCCAGCACCACGTACACAACTAAGTGTCAGAGCAACGAACGCCATGTGAAAAACTCAATACAAATTGATTCTATCTCTAACTGTCCTTCTCTCTTAAAAAAATAAAAAAAAACAGCGATTAATCACTCCTGTGTTCAATGCCTTGTACAAAAACAAAAAAAAGTAGGATGACACTGTCCCACGAGTGGGAAACGCCAATAGAGAGATCATGAGACACAACTCAGCGAGGCTCTGGCTTTGAAAACCAGCAGAGCTGCAGTGCATGGAGGAGCTCAGCAGCAGTTACAGTGGCAGAGGAAAACCGCATCACAAAAGGCAGCGCTGTAGAAGATCAGGGCAGAAAGGGTGAAGAAGAGCGTGGGCACCACAGGCCCTGGGAGCATCCAGAGAAGAGGGAGCAGAAGCCCTTCCTCCCAGGCTGATGAAAACAGCTACACACCCAGGCAGCCCAGACGGAAACGCAGCCCAGCCTCTCCTACGGACACAGCCCGGATCCTCCAGAGGAGCAGCGAACCCAGCCACGGCTGTGAAGACTGCTCTGAGGATGTGGGCTCATCCCTGGGAAGCAAGCTGGCTTTTTTTTATTTTTTCCCTTTTTTAATTTTAATTTTTAAAAAAGTTATTGTACGATCATAAATGCATATGAAGTAACATTCTGATATGCATTTGTCCTTAAACCAGAATTGCCCCCACATCGCCCTCACCCCAAACTCTTGATTCTTCTCTATTTCACCCCTACAAACAATATGAATGCTTAGATTGTGTATTTTCCAGAATTAAATGATTGCATAAGTATTATTTGGATTCTCAGGGAGATAGAGTGTGCTACATTGTTGATTGTCTCCCTAGATCCCTCCCTATCCTCCCTTCCTCTCCTCTCCCCAGACCATTCCTTCCCTTCTCCCCCACCTACATGTCTATGGTTCCCCTAAATTATGTGTTGCTACATCTTTGCTGGGTCTAATCCATGACTTTGACTACTTTTCATCCAAGCCTGGTTTAGCTCCAGCCTCCACAAATGAGGGAAAACATTAGACCCCTGACTCTGGGTTTGGCTAACTTTGCTCAGCATGATTTCTTCCATTGCCATCCATTTACCCTCAAAGGCCACAATATTGTTGTTTCTAATAGCTGATTTTATATATGTATATATAATATATAACATGTATATATAATATATAATGTGTATGTGTATGTGTGTGTGTGTGTGTGTGTGTGTGTGTGTAACAGTTTTTAGATCCAATCATCTATTCATCTGGTGATCTAGGTTAGTTCCATAATTTATCTATTATAAATTGAGCTGCTATGAACATAGATTTTGCTGTGTCACTGTAATGTGCTGATTCTTACTCCTCTGGGAAAATACCCAGAAAAGGAATGGCTGATCATATGGTGGAGCTATCCCTAATTTTTTAAGGATTCTCCACGCTGCTTTCCAGAGTGGCTGTACCAGTCTGCAGTCCCACCACCAGTCAGCAGTTCCACTTTTTTTATTTTTTATTTTTTGCAATGCTGGGAATTGAACCCAGCGCCTTAAACATGCTCTACTAAGCTACATCACCAGCCCTAGTTTAACATATTTTTAAAACTAACAAATCATTTTTTAAGAGAGAGAATCAATATTATTTAATTTTTCATGTGACGTCTGGTATTCCAAGACTTTGTTGTGTACGTGGTGCTGGGACCTAAACCCGTGTACTCAGGCATGCCAGGCAAGTGAGGAACTGCTGAGCTACCACTCCAGCCCCCTAACAAATCATTTAAATAGGATTAAGATGAAACCCATGTGATCATCTCAACAGAAAAGGAAAAATAATTTGAAAAATACCAACATCATTTCCTGATAAAGACCTGCAAGAGACTACAGTAGAAGGGGCTTCTTCCCTCCATAGGCAGCATTTGGAGAACCCTGGACTGACCTCCCACTCGTGGAGACTGAGTCCTCGAACCAAACAGAGAGCCACTCCCCTGGTTCTTCTCAGCATGCAATTGGAGGTTCCAGCGAGGGCGACCAAAGCAAGAAAATGAAATTTCAAATATCCAGGTTGGAAAGGAAGAGGTGCTTAATCTCTACTTGCAGATGACATGAGCCTGTGTGCAAAGCCTTGAGGAGTCCAGTGGAAACTGTCGGAATGAAAACCAGCTTGGTGGCATTGTACAAAAGCAAATCTATTGTATTGCTTCCTTTTTCTGTACCAGGATTTGAACCCAGGGGCGCTTAACCCCCTCACAGAGCCACATCCCCAGCCCTTTGTATATTTTGAGACAGGGTCACACAGAGTTGCTTAGGGCCTCATTAAATTGCTGAGGCTGGCTGAATTCACGATCCTCCTGCTTCAGCCTCCTGAATCCCTACCGCACCCAGCTCAGGTGCATTTCTGTACTCCATAATACAAAAGTGAATTTAAGAAAAAGTGTGGTTTGCGGTGCTGGGAAAAACTAGGTGTGACGGTGCACACCTGCAATCCCAAAACTCAGGAGGCTGAGGAAAGATGACCAAAGCCTCAGACCTTGGCCACTTAGTGAGACCCTATCTCAAGACAACAAATAAAAAGGGCTGGGGAGGCAGCTCAGAGGGCAAGCGCCCTGGGTTCAATCCCCAGGACCTTCATTCCCACATGTTGGGTAAAAATCCCCTCTCACATTCTCACCAACAGTGCTGTTTCTTGTCTTTTTGATAATACACTTTCTAACTGGGGTTAGTTGAGGTCTTGTCATTTTCACTTGCATTTCCCTGATGATTTGTGGTGTGAGCATTATGTATTTTTTGGCCATCTGTATGCCTTGTTTTCTTTTTAAAGAGAGAGGGACAGAGAGAGAAAGACAATCAATTTTGTTTAGTTTTTCATGTGGCCTTCATTGCTCCAAGACTTTGCTGTGTATGTGGTGCTGGGGTTTGAACCAGCGTATGAACATGCCAGGCAAGCGCCATAACCGCTGAGCCACCGTTCCAGCCCCTTGTATGCCTTTTTTGAGAAACATCTGTTTTTAAACCACTCATTTTTTTTTTTTTTAAAGAGAGAAGGACAGTGAGAGACAGACAGAGAGAATCCATTTTTATTGAGGTTTTCACATGGTTTTTGTTGCTCTGACACTTAGCTGTGTGGGGCTTGAACCCATGTACTTGCACGTGCCAGGCAGGTGCCGCAACCACCGAGCCACCGCTCAAGCCCTTTAAACCATTCATTTTTAATTCTGATTTTTAACTGTTTGAGTTCCTTGTTCTTGTTCTTAATCTCTTGTCAGATGAATAGTTTATAAACATTTTCTCCCATCATGTATATCATCTCTTAACTGTTTCCTTTGTTGTGTAGAAGCTTATTAGTTTGATAATAATCCCATTTGCCTAGTTTTGCATTTTTTGTCTATACTTTTGGAGTCTTGTCCAAAACATGTTGCTTATACCAACATATTTTAAGGCATTCTTAAAGTGTTTCTCCTACAAAGCACTTTTGACAGAAATAAAAGAAAACTTAAACAAAAGGAAAGACATCCCATGTTCATGGACCAGGAGACTTAATATTAGTAGGATAATGATATTCTCCAAGTTTATTTAAAGATCAAACACACTTTCTATCAGAATTTCATTTGCCATTGTTACAGAAATTGATAAGCTGATCCTAAAATTCAGAGGAAATTTCAGGGACCCAGCACAGACAAAAGATTTGGACATTTCTCCAGAAAGGATATACGAAGCTGGGTGTGGTGGTGCATACCCATAATTAGCTACAGGGATACAAGTTAAAACCCACCTGCGCTGCTTGGAGAGACCCTGTCTCAAAATAAAAAATAAAAGGATGTAGCACAATCATAGAGTATCCCTGGGGTCAAACACCAGTGCCAAAAAATAGAAAAAGGAAAAGATCTACACAGCCAGTACTCCGTGACGAGATGCTCAGATCATTAACCATGAAGGAAATGCAGGTGAAAACCATGAGATGCCACTTCACATCTTATGAAAAAATAAATAATAATTGTACAGAAGATGTGGAGAAATTGGGCTCGTTATAAAATAGTACAACTGTTTTAAAAAAAAAAAAAAAGCCTAGCAGCCCCTGAAAAGGTTGAACGTGGAGTTATTCCACTCCTACTGGTCTACCCAAGAGGAAAGAAGATGCTCACACACAAGTCTGGGCGCAGATGTCCACAGAGCGTGACTCTCAGTGGGTGAAACGTGGGAGCAATGCAAATGACCTTCCCTGATGGAGCCATGTGATGTCATCTGACAGTGAAAGGAGTGGAATTCGTAAACACACGGCCCTCCTGGAAGACACTGCTGAGTCAAAGAGGTGAGTCCTAAAGAGCTACATGTGCGGCATGGAATGTCAAAATGGACGAGACCAGAGATGGAAAGCAGGTTAGTGACTGGCCAGCGCTTGGGGCTTAGGAGGAAATGAGGTGTGATTGCTAATAAGGTTTCTCTTTGGGGTTCTGAAAGTGTCAAATAGATCATAGTGAATCCTAGTTGGGCATAGTGGCACACACCTGCCATTCCAGTGTCTCAGAAGGCTGAAGCAGGAGGATCACAAGTTGAAGGCCAGATTAAGCATCTTAGTGAAGCCCTCAGCAACTTGGTGAGGCCCTGTCTCAAAATGAAATATAAAAAGGGCTGAGGATGTAGCTCAGTGGTAGAACACCTCTGGGTTCAATCCCTAGTACCCCCAAAACTTTTTTTTTTTAATTTGGGCATCATCTCTATAAGCTGTTAAAACATAAAATAAACATCCAAGAATGTTTAAACAATAGAAGGATATTACCTGGGTTTTTTTTTTTTTTTTTTAAGAGACTGAACCAATTTTATGTAGTTTTCCATGTGGTTTTTGTTGCTCCAACATAGTTGTGTGTGTGGTGCTGGAGTTCAAACCCAGGTCCTCATGCATGCACAAGACTGCTAAGCCACTGCTCCAGCCCCTGTTACCTGCTTTTTAAGAAAGCACTTAACTTTTTTCAAATGTGAAAGCCAAGTGTTTTATGCAGATGTGTGATTTTCCATCTTGCAGTTGCCTTTGAGAGAGCCAAGTCTTCCTTGTGTTCCTCTGGAAGCACTTCCCTGCTTTGTCCCTTAAGCCAGTTTCTTTTAATCCTTTGTTTCCTGTTAACTCTTGAACCTATTGCTATCACTTTGCCTCATACAGCGGGTTGAAAGTTTTGAAATCTAGAGCCCTCCTTGCTGTGAAGCTGAACCAGGGCGTTAGGATGATTTTCTGCTCCTTAGAATGATGAGCTCAGATTAGGACAAGGAAGAGTCCCTGGCACTCCAGAGCCCTCCACTTTATCCCAACCTAGACTGCCAGTGCTTCTGAAATACAGGCGCTTGTAAAGCTGCATTAAAAGTAGAAGGTGAGCCAGGTGCAGTGGTGCACACCTGTAATCCCAGCAGCATGGGAGGCTGAGGCAGGAGAATCACAAGTTTGAGGCCAGCCTCTGCAATTTAGCAAGACCCTAAGCAACTTAGTGAGACCCTGTCTCAAAATAATAAATAAAAATGGGCTGGGGATGTGGCTCAGTAAAGCTGGGCACAGTGGCACACCTATAATCTCAGCAGCTGAGGAGGTTGAGGCAGGAGGATCCCAAGTTTGAGGCCAGCCTCATCAACTTAGTGAAGCCCTAAGCAAGTTAGCAAAACCTTGTCTCAAAAATAAGGGCTGGTGATGTAGCTCAGTGGTAGAGGGTCACTGGATTCAATTCCCAGTATAGGGTGGGGTGGGAGAATATAAAGAACCAAGGGGCCACTTGAGGAAAAAAATATAGCAAGGTCTAAAAGAACACTAAGGAATGAACATTGAGCCAGATACTGTGGTGCACATCTGCAATCCCAGCAGGTTGGGAGGCTGAGGCAGGAAGATTGCAAGTTTGAGAGCAGCCTCAGCAACGCGGTGAGACCCTGTCTCAGATTTTAAAAAATAAAGTAAAAAGGGCTGACTGGAGATGTGGCTGAGTGTTAAGTGCCCCCAGTTTCAACCCCCAGTACCAAGAAAGAAAAGAAAAAAATAAAAAAAGAATGAGCATTGGATTATAAATTGAAAGAACCAGGGTCTAGGACCAGCTCTGCTGTTGAGCAGTGAGCTGATCATGCGATCCTAGGCGAATGACTTCCTTTCCCTTCTTCCTACCTTACTGGCCAGTGCAGTAGAAAGTAACACGCGTCTTCCTTTGAATCAACAGCCCAAGTATAAATTTTGAGCACAGAACAATGAGATTTGTCTTCCTTTGTGGTTTGTGAAACCAATTTTCTTTATCATTGAACTATTTTATTAAAACTCTGAAAAAATAGTAATTAAAGCAGATTTTCAAATCACAAAGTTCTCGGTGCTTTTCTGAGCTCAGTTACTGAAATTCATATGTCACTTTCCGCTTCCTGCAGGACCTCAGTTCAGTTTGCAGTGGGGAAGAATGGTAAGAAGTCACTGTGAGCAATCTAAAGGGACGGTGCTTTGCTAGCCAGTAACCTTAGAGATAACACACAGCGAACTCCAGACCTCTGAGGTCCAGTTGTGCAGCACGTGTCCCGAGAGGACCCCCTCCAGGGACCTGCAGGGGTTTCTCTTAATGTGCTAATTGGCATTTGAAATCGAGGCAGGTCTACGCTGAACAGGATTCGTTTGGGAAATATGAATCGGCACATTTTGATGAAAATGCAGTTTAACAATTACTTTCACACATGCAGCACCTTAAATGAGTTCCTGGTGCCAGGCTTTCTTGAATGGTGGCTCATTTGTGATGAATCAGATTTTAGAGCCAGTGAGTACTCTGAAGTGCTCAGAGAGGTTTCTCTAGATTCCATTTGAGGCTAATAACAAGAACACACTGCAAACCTCTGTAAACTTTACAATAGTTTGACTTTTATACCTCTCATAATTCTTGTACCTTTTTTTTTTTTTAAAGAGAGAAGCAGTTTTTATTTAGTTTTTCATGTGACTTTCATTCCTGGGACACGTCATTGTGTACGTGGTGCTTGGGTTTGAACTCATGTCCTCGCGCGTGCCAGGCCAGCACCTTTAACTGCACAGCCACTGCTCCAGCCCCAATTCTTGCACCTTTAATGCAGAGGGAAAGAAGAATCTGCCACTGCAAAAAGTGAACTAGTAGAATGGTTCTCATCTACCTTTCAAAAACACTTAAAAACAAGCATCTTATTTCTGGAGAAACAAACTGACAATTTGAACCTGTGAAGCCTTTACATAGATAACCTGTATGTTCATTTTCATTCCTAAACACTGGTTAAGAACTTTTTCTGTGACTGTGTGTCCAGCTTATGAAACAGCTAAAGTAGACTCACAGATGCATTTTATCAAATAATCCATAATTCATTTTAACCACCTTGACTTTCTAAATAGGTTAAGTCTTTATGAAGGGGTGTATGTGTGTGTTGGGGGATAGTGTTACAAAAAAATCAATGAAATGAGGAAATTCGGTGGGAGTGGTGGCTAAAAATCCTCATAAACCATTGTAATCTCTGTTTTTGAACTTGCACAAACCGTAGGATTCTTTGAGGGTAAAGACCACTCTTTGTATTCTCAGAAACTAGACCAGAGCTGGTTGTGATAATTCCCATGAAAACCGCCCTCCTTGCTGGTGTCTTGTCACAGGTGCTGACTGAGAAGGATCTGAAGTGCTTTCAGTAGCTGCCTCCAGTCTGCTATTGCCTAATATCTTCCCTGCTCCACAGCTCAGCCAAAGTCCCCCACCTACCCAGTCAGCGCCAATCACGTCTAAGAAACAATCGTCACAATGCCATTTGGGGCAGAAACGGCCTTCCTTCAGTTTTAGACCAAGATGGGGGTGGAAAGTCTCTGTGGGTGTCAAAAGGCCCCTTGAGAGCCTTTCACGGTGGCGGGATGGGGTGCATTGGAGCAGCCAGAGACTGGGCACACCCGCATTGCCCCTGCTCTGCACTCACCAGAAGGCCTTTCCCTAATGGACTTCCATTTCTGTCAACTGGGGACTTAGTGCTGGCTAGCAATTAGTCCTAATCAGGCAGCAGGAGTTTCCTAAGGGGACTGCCAGCCTGCCTAATTGCTGGCAGCTGTGGGGACACTCAGCGGCCAGGGACAGGATTTTAACCCCCAGTGTCCCAGGCGACACAGAGTTTTTGTTTTTTTGTTGTTTTTTTTGTTTTGTTTTGTTTTTTTGTGGTTTTTTGGTTTTTTTGGTTTTTTGTTTTTTTTTTTGAGATAGGGTCTTGAAATTTTGCCAGGCTGGCCTTGAATTTGTGATCCTCCTCCTTTAGCTTCCCCAGTTACTGGGATTACAAGTGTGTGCCACTGTGCCTGGCTGCCACAAAGACTCTTGGCCTAGCAAAATTCGTCCTCGTGTGGTATGAGTTGGGATAGACAAACTGTATCATGGAAGGCTCTGATGAGAGCTTTGGTTTACTTTGTTTTTAAAGATACTTTGTGGAGCTAGAGTGGTGGTTCAGCGGTTATGGCACTTTGCTGGCATGCGCGAGGACATGGGTTCAAACCCCAGCACCATGTACACAATAAAATGTCAGAGCAATGAAAGCCACGTGAAAGACTAAGTAAAGTTGATTCTCTCACTGTCCTTCTCTCTTTAAAAAAATAAATAAAATAAATAAAGATACTTTGTGGTAAAATTAAAGTTGCCGAATTCCACTCTAGTAAAGATACTTCATAGGGAGAAACCAATGCCAAATTTAAAAAAAGAAAACTATACTGGAAATTCTCAAAAAATCACAGACGTAGGGGTTGGAGCAGTGGCTTAGTGGTATTGCACTTGCCTGGCATGCGTGAGGACCCAGGTTCAAACCCCAGCACCACACACACAGCTAAGTGTTGGAGCGATGAAAAACGAAATAAAATTGACTCTCTCTCTCTTTAAAAGAAAAATTCACAGATGTCGTAGAGTAGTATAATGGGGCCCCATCATCATGGTCTAAGTCTCTGCATTCTTATCGACTTGCTCCTCCCATCTCCACTTTTCTCTTTTTTTTTTATGGTTCATTTTATTTTACTATTTATTGGTTTTTTTTCCACATTCTTTTTCCTTTTTATGGAACATAAAGCAAATCCAGGATATGTCATTTTATTCATAAATGCTTTAAAGATACTTAAAAAAATACAACCACAACACTTTTGCTTCAGTCAATGAAATAAGCAGTGATCCGTTAAGGTCACCCAGTTGGCATCACGGGCACATTTCCACGGGTCTCCAAGGGCCATTTTGTTTGAGTCAGGATCTGATCCAGGCTCCACTGGGTTTGGTATGACTGGCTGCAAGGTGCTCGTTTGTGTCACTGAGTTTTAATTCTGAACCTGGGGGATTGTGTCCACACGGTCGTCCCCAGGGCTCCTCTCTGTGCTAACCAGTATGTTCCAGGCTGTTTCTGGTACTGTGGTGAATGCTTGAGGCTGACTGGGAACTCGTAAAGAAAACAGGTTGTTTAGCTCACAATTTTGGAGGCTGAAAGTCCAAACAGCATAGCACCAGCTCTGGCAAAAAGCCCTTGGCCGTCATCTCAGGGCAGATGGCATCATGGTGGAAGCACAAACAAAAGGGAGAGATCACATGGCCAGACAGGAAGCCAGAGTGAGGGGGAGGGTCCAGGCCTGCTGCTTATAACAAAACTCTAGCAAGAGAATTGCTTAACCCCTTCCGAGGGCAGGGTCCCAGTGACCAAAGGGCCTCCCACTAAGCCCTGCCCCTTACAGGTTCCACCACCTCTCAACCTCACCACACTTGGATCAAGCTCCCAACGTGTGAACCCTTGGGGAACAAACTCTAATCACAGCATTCCGTCCGCATCCCCAAAGTCCATGTTCATCTCACAAAGCAAAATGAGTTCATTCCAGCCAGCCACAGGAGCACATGCTGGTAATCCCAGCTGCTTGGGATGCTAAGGTAGGAAGGAAGAACGCAAGTTTGAGGCCTGACTTCTGGGCAACTTAGCAAGACTCTGTCTAAATAAAATAAACAGGAGTGGAGTTGTAGCTTAGTGGTAGAACACCTGCCTAGTATGCATGAGGCTGGGTTCAGTCCTCAGTATTTTTGTCACTCATTCATTTTGTCCCTAATTGTCCCAAAGTCTTATTCCAACATCACTCAAAAGTCCAAGCCCAAAGTCTCCTGAGGCCAACTCTTCTCAGTGGTGAGCACCTATAAAATAAAAAGCAGGATACATCCATGCATGATAAAAACGGCAGGACAGAGATAGGATAAACATTGTTATTCCAAAACAGAGAAATAGAGAAGTAGAGCGGAGGAATCAGCCCCAAGCACGACTGCAACTCAACAGGGCAGACATTAAAAGCTCCAAGTTCTGGGACTGGAGTAGTGGCTCAGCGGTTACAGCACTTGCCTGGCATGCATGAGGATGCGGGTTCAAAGCCCAGCACCACGTACACAACAAAGTATCAGAGCAACAAAAGCCACATGAAAAACCAAATAAAATTGACTCTGTCTCTCTCTCTCTCTCTCTCTCTCTCACTGTCCCTCTCTTAAATAAATAAATAACTAAATAAAAGCTCCAAATTCTGCATCCTGTGGCAGGGAGTGTCCAAGGTCTTGGTCAGCCCCCTCCCTACAGCTTTGCAGGTCCACATGGCTACTCTCAGGTGGTGTGGTAACAATTATAGTAACCATCCCACTCCTTGGTATGCGTTTGCTGCATTGGTCCACTCAGCATTACTAATAACACAGCACCGCAGACTGGGTGTGTTATAAATGAGAAAGGTTTACTTTGGTTCATGGTTCTAGTCTCAGGTCAAGGGGCTGCATTTGGCCATGGCCTTCTCTGGTACCAGAGTGGCCCAAGGGCATGACATGGCAAGAGAAAGGTAGAGCACCAGCACACAGGTGTGTACGTGCACATGCACCCACATACACTGAACCCTCTCTTATTTCTGGAGTTTTGCATTTATTGTTTCAGAACACAGTTGACCATGCATAAATGAGATCAGAGATAGGTAAAGGGGGACTGCTGTGGAAGGGTAATGAAGTGACTATTTCCTGTAATTTCTTTTTTCTTTTCTATTGGTTCATTACAGTTGGACCTAGTAGTATTTTACATATTAGTACATCATTTGGCTCCCTCCCTCCTTCCCCACCTCCTTCCCCCGTTTCCCTTCTTCTCTTCTGCCGATCTCACACTGCTTTTCATGTCATCCCCCTCACCTTTCTTGTCCTTTTTCCTCTCTAGCTTACACATATGAGAGAAAGCTTACGACCCTAGACCTTCTGAATTTGACACATTTCACTTAACATAATGGTCTCCAGTTCCATTTTCCTACAAATGATGAGTTTCATTTTTCTTTGTGGCTGAATAAAATTCCATCCTCTGATGGGCATCATAGCTTGGCTGTTGTGAATTGTGCAGCTGTAAACATGGGTGGGTATGTGTCACTGTAGTATGATGACTTTAATTCTTTAGGATAAATACTGAGGCATGGTGTAGCTGGGTCATATGGTGGTTCCAGGCCTAGTCTTCGGGAGAACCTCCATACTGATTTCCTTAGTGATTGTATTAATTTATAATCCCACCAACCATGTAAAAGTGTTACTTTTTCTCCATGTCCTTTCCAGCATTTATTGTTATTATTTGTATTCTTTTTTTTTAAATTTTTTTTTATTTTTGAGCAACCTTACAAGATTTTAACGAAACAGTATAAAATGTGTATAAGATGTGTATATATTCTGGACATTGCAACTGTCCCCAGGAGTGCCCCCCCCAATTACCCTCCCTTATCCCTCCCTTCCCCTTCCCTTTATAACTCTAAAAATAGTATTAAATTGTAAAGCATTACATCTTATCTGAATTTAACTCATGTTTCTAGACCAACTTATTATTTGTATTCTTGATGGCTGCCATTCTGACTGATGTGAGATGCAATCCCAGTGTAGTTTGCTTTGCATTTCCCTAATTGCTAATGATATTGAACATTTTTTCATATATTTGAGGGCCATTTCCATTTCTTCTTTTGAGAGGTTCATTTTCCCATTTATTAATCATGTTATTTGATTTTTTTAGTGTAGTGCTTTGAGTTCTTTATATATTTTAGATATTAATGCTTTCTCAAAAGAGTAACTAGCAAAAATTTTCTCCCATTCTGGAGCTGGAGCAGTGGCTCAGTGGTTTGAGCGCTTGCCTAGCATGTGCAAGAATGCAAGTTCGAACCCCAGCACCGAATACACAGCAAAAAGAGCCACATGAAAAACTAAATACAGAGCAACAAAAGCCACATGAAAAACTAAATAAAATTAATTGTCTCTTTCTCCCCCCCCAAAGAAATATTGTTTTCTCTCATTCTGTGGGTTCTCTCCTCACAATCCTAATTGTTTCCTTTGTTGTGCAGAAGCTTTTTAATTTAATGTCATCCCATTTATAATTTATAATTATAATTTTGGTGTTATTTCTTGAGTTTTAGGGTTTCCATTGAGAGAACCATTAGCCATATTGGAGTGTTGACTGTATGTTTTCTTCTAGGAGTTTCTGGTCCTTTCTAGGTCTTTGATCCCTTTTGAGTGGATTTTTGTTCAGGGTGAGAGATAAGAGTTTAGTTTCATTCTTCTAGAACTGGATAACCAGTTTTCCTAGCACCATTTGTTAAAAAGGCTGCCTTTTCACCAATGCATATTTCTGGTGCCTTTGTCAAGGATCAGACGACTGTAGACATGTGGTTTTGTCTCTGTGTATTCTGTTCTGTACCATTGGTCTACATGTCTGGGTTTAAATTAGTACCATGCAGTTTTTGTTCCTGTAGCTCTGTGGTATAATTTGAAGTCAGGTATTGTGATATTTCCAGCATTACTTTTTTGGCTTAGAATTGCTTTGGCTGTTCTGGGTCTTTTATTTTTCCAAGTAGAGGCTGTTTTTTCTAGTTCTGTGAAGAAGGTCATTGGTATTTTGATGGGGATTTCATTGAATCTTTATATCACTTTTTGATAGTATGACCATTTTAACAATATTAATTCTGCCTATCCATAAACATTAGAGTTCCTTCTATCATCTTGTATCTCCTTCAGTTGCTTTATCCATTGTTCTGTAGTTTCCCTCTCAGAGATCTTTCACCTTCTTAGTTCAATTTATCCCCTTTTTTTGTTTGTTTGTTTTTGTTTTTTAGGCTATTGTGAATGGGATTGTTTTCCTGATTTCTTTCTCAGATTCATTGTTGGTATACAGGAAAGTTATTGATTTTTGTATGATAATTTTGTAACCTGCTACTTTGATGAATTTTTTTATTAGCTGTAATAGTCTTTGGGTAGAATTTTTTGAGTCTTCTAAGTATAGGATCATATTTGCTAACAGTGATAATTTGATTTCTTCCTTTCCTCATTTTCATTCCTTTTATTTCCTTCTCTTACCCAGTTTCTCCAGCACTATATTAAATAAGAGTGGAGAAAGTAGGCATCTTTGTCTTGTTCCAATTTTAAAGGAAATGCTTTCAGTTTTTCCCCATTTACCATGAGACTGGCTTTGGAGTTTTCATAAACAGACTTACTGATGTTGAGGTAGTTCCTTTCTATGCCTAGTTTCTTCAGTGTTTTTATTATGAATGGATGCTGAATTTTATCAAAGGCTTTCTCTGCATCTGTTGAGATGGCGAAGTGGTTTTTGTCCTTAATTCCATTTACGTGATGAATTACATTTATTGATTTGCATATGTTGAACCATCCTTGCATCTCTGGTCATGATGCATAATCTTCTTAATGTGTTGTTGAACACACTTTGCTAATATTTTATTAAGAATTTTTGCATCAAAGGTCATCAGGGATATTGGTCTGTAATTTTCTTCCTTTATGTGTCCTTATCTGGTTTTCGTATGACTGTGATGCTGGCTTCATAGAATGAATTTGGAAGTGTTCCATTCCTTTCTTTCTATTTCATGCAACAAATTGAGGAGTATTGGCATTAGTTCTTCTTTAAAGGTTTGGTAGAATTCAACTGAGAATCCATCTAGTCCTGGACTTTTCTTGGTTGGAGGTTTTTGTTGCTTTTCCTATCTGATTACAGGTTGTTGGTCTGTTTAACTTTTCTGTGTCCTTTTGACTCAGTTTTGGCAGATGTTTTTTGTCTAAAATGTATCCACTTCTTTTTGGTTTCCTAATTTATTGGAGTATAAATTTTCAAAATAGTCTATATCTGCTGGATTTCTGAGATGTCTGTGATGATTTCTCCTTTTTCATCTCTAATTTTATTAATTTGGGTTTTCTGTCTTTTTCTTTTAGTTAATGTGGTTAAGGGCTTATTAATCTTGTTTATCTTTTTTTTTAAATAGAGGGACAGTGAGAGAGAGAGAGAGAGAGGCAGAGAGAATCAATTTTATTTAGTTTTTCATGTGGCCTTCATTGCCCCAAGACTTTGTTGTGTATGTGGAGCTGGGGTTTGAACTCGTGTACTCACGCATGCCGGGCAAGCACTGTAACCACCAAGCCACCGCTCCAGCCCCTCTTGTTTATCTTTTCAAAGAACCAACTCTTTGTCTCATTGATCCTTTGTATTTTTTTATTCTCAATTTCATTGATTTTGGCTCTAAGCATAATTATTTCCATCCTTCTACTTGTTCTGAATTTGGTTGCTCTGTTTTTCAGTGGTCTTGAGATGTACTGTTAGGTTGTTTATTTGGGATCTTTATGATTTTTCTACGTAGGCACTCACAGCTTTAACTTTCCTCTTAGAACTGCCTTCATGGTGTCCTAGAGATTCTGATACATTATGTCACTATTCTCATCGGAGTCTAAGAATTTTTTAATTTCTCCCATGATTTCTTCTATCATTCAAAAGTGTATTATTCAATCTCCATGTGCTAATATAGTTTCTGTAGGGTTTTTTTAAAAATTTTTTTTGGTGTTGATTTCTAATTTCATTGTTGTGATCAGATAAGATGCAAGGAATTATATAAATTTTTCTAATTTTTCTAAGAGTTGCCTCAGGGCCTAAAATATGGTCTGTTTAGGTTGTTTGTTTTTGTTTTTTATACTAGGGATTGAACCCGGAGACATTTTGCCACTGAGCTACATTCCCAGCCTTTTTCTTTTTTTATTTTGAGATAGAGTCTCACTAAGTTGCTTAGGGCCTCACTGAGTTTTCAAGACTGGCCTTGATCTTTCAATCCTCCTTCCTCAGCCTCCTATGTCACTGAGATTACAGGTGTGCACCACCACAGCAGGTAAATATGGACTATTTTAGAGAATGTTCCATGAGCTTCTGAGAAGGAAGTATATTCAGCTATTGTTGGATGAACTATTCTATAGAAGTCTGTTAAGTACATTTGATTTATAATATTTTCAGGTCCAAAGAGTCTTTACCAAGTTTGTCTAGATGAACAATTCAATGGTGAAAGAGGTGTATTGAAATCACCCAGCATTATTGTATACAGGTGTATCTAAGGACTTAATTTGAGCAGTGTCTCTTTTATGTAATTAGTTCCAATCACATTTTGGGCATAAATATTTGTTCTTGTTAGATCATCGCCTTTACCACCATGAAGTGACCTTCTTTGTCTCCTCTGATTAAATCTGGTTTGAAGTCTGTTGTGTCAGATATGAGAGTAGCTATTTCTGCTGTTTCTGGGCTCCATTTGCATGTAAATTTATGTTTATGTCTATTAATGATATAAATATTATGTTTTATATATATCTATACGTGTGTGTGTATATGCTGTGAATCTTCTTTTGCGTCTTATTTAAGGAGGCACAAAATGTCTAGCTGTCCAGTTTTAGTGATATGAATTGATCGTGAGTCCAACATTGTCAGACTGATTTACCTATGACAAAGTTCCCTATTAACATTTTACCTAATACCTTTAGCAGACATTAATAATTATTGCCTAGAATGATGGCTTTGTTAGACATGACTGCAAGGTGGTACTCTAAGATCTTCCTTCCTTTGGCATGTGTTAGCTGTGGTTCTTCCATAAATCATCGTCCCCTCATGTTTGAAAGCAGGATAAACACTTGATTCTTTCTATTTGTATCAGATTATGAGTTGGCTCCCCATGCACCCCTACATGTAACTCTGAAAACAATTTTTGGAGTATCATTATGAAGTCATGGGTTTTCATGTTTGGTGTATTTCAGTCTGTTGCAGTTAGTTTTGTACTGCTGAAATTACCCCAAGTTTAATGAGTAGTCAGTTGTTCAAATTTGTGCTGCACGCTTTTGCTTACCCCATTCATCTGTGTGATTTTCCTGACCCAGGCCTGGAATAACCATTTTCCACAGAGCCCTGGTTCATTTTAGCAGAACTAAGCCTTGTGAGTGTTTTGCTGATGGATCAGTACTGCATCCAGCTCAGCACATGTTTAGAGATAGCGTAGGGCAGGAGCAGAGGCTCAGTGGTAGAGCGCTTGCCTGTCATGCACAAGGACCCAGGTTCAATCCCCAGCATCACATATGCAACTAAGAAGAGGAGAAACAAAAACCACATTAAAAAATAAAATTCTCTCCCTCTCTCTCTGTCTCCAAAAAAAAGAAAAGAAAAAGGAAGAGAGAGAAAGAGAATGTCAGTCTGCAGTAAACTCGGCTTGGCATCAGAATCCTACAAATATACAGAGTTGGCCATGATCTGCAGGAGATCTGTACCACAATCTCAAGATGCTCAAGACCCTGGTATAAGATGGTAGAGTTTGCACGTAACCTGGGCACGTCCTTTTATGTACATTTTGATTTATTCATTTGTTTGTTTATTTTGGCACTGGCGATTGAACCCAGGGGTACTTTACCACTGAGCTACAGCCCTCATCCTTTTTATTTTGAGGCAGGGTCTCTGATTTGTCCAGGCTGCTTCACCCTGTCCAGCTGCTGGGATGTGGTGTGGCCTCTGTGCCTAGCTCCGTTCACAGTCTCCTGTATACATTAAATCATTTCTTGATGAATTCTGATGTCCAATACACTGCAAATGCTGTATGAATGGTTGTTACACTCTACTGTTTGGGCAACAATGACAAGAAAAAATCTGTACATGTTCAGCAGACACGATTTTTTTTTCTGAATATTTTTGATCTGTGGTTGTTGAATTAGCAGGTATGGAATCCCGGAATATGGACGAGTGACTGTCCACGTCCACTGACCTTAACCTTCCCCCTTACTGCCTCAGAGGAGCAGGTGTCCGAATGTGCTTTGCTGTCTTCACCTGGGAAGCAAGCTGTGTGTCACCTCCCCACTGTCCTCTTCCGCTGCCTCCCTGCTCTGCCTTACCTCCCAAACTAACCCGAAATCTTCTGGGGAACGGTAGCAGTCTTCTTCTTTACTCATCTTGAGTCCTCCACAATGCGGAGCACAGAGTGAGTCCTCTCCACACCGTGACACTGACTTGTCACAAGTCCCCATCTGCGCCACAGGCTCGGTGTTGACACACGTCCTCTGCTCTACATCAGTCCCTCATCCAGGGACTTTTCTTCAACACCAAAGAAGCATCACCCACAGCCAGTTTGTAAAGATGGCCTCAACAAAACTTGTACTTGGTTCTGTCCAAAGAAGCCTTGCGTTAAGGAAGAAAGCCCGTGCCTAGGGCAGCCAGCAGCTTCCCGAGAGGCTCCGGGGCAGCCCACGTGGGAGGGTGGAAGGACCCAGACCCCGTAGCACACTTGGGACTCCACACTGGGCAGCGTGCACAGGAGCCCAGCCACAGGGGAACACTTGGCTCATTTTCCCCTACTGTATATTTAAGGAAGTTTATTTCAGAGACCCAGATAAAATGTCCATATAATAAGGTAGGTGCTATCCCAAGATAAGCCACCCAGATATTTCCTAGACCCTATTTTAGCAGTGGGGAGACCTCAGGAGGAGCAGATAAAAATAGTACTGGACCTCCCTCACAGACAGGCGTGGAGCCCCCAGAACAGAGTTCTGGAATTAGCCTCCGTTCTTATTCCGTTGTTGAGTTTCTAATCACAGGTTGGATCCAATGTACTGTATTGATTTGTATGTGTGTGTGTGAGAGAGAGAGAGCTTAAGAATCAATTTAATTAATTTGTCATGTGGCATTCATTGCTCTGACACTTCGATGTGTACGTGGTGCTGGGGTTTGAACCATAACCGCTGAGGCACCGCTCCAGCCCCCTGATTTCTGTTTCTTCTCATTAATTAGTACATGGAGTCTTTAAAGTACGGAGGACATTGTGTTAGTCTACTTGGGACATTTGGGGTCCTAAGGGTCAGATAACCTGTCCAAATTAGTTAAGAAAAACAGGAACTCATTAAATTGTAGTTGGAAGCCCAGGGTTAGATCCAAACTTAGGTGCAGCTGGATTCAGAGACCCAAACATTAACCTCAAAACATTCTCCCCTCTCACTTTTCTCCTCTGCTTATCTCTGATGGCATGACACAGTCTTTTTTCAGTTTAGCTTTCTTTAAGTAGCCGTAAACATTGGTGGCCACAGGAAACCTCAGATTCACACCTTCACAGCTCTCAACTCAAGGGTCAGGCACATACATTCTCCTTCAGCTTCAGAGTCCAAAAGCACTCCTGTTAGCTGACTGTCCATAGGGAGGGAGATGGGGCCCAGGGAATGAGGCTGAACAACCCAAACAACAGATGCTCAGGAGAGACACCCTTTTAGGATACATGTGACCCTCTAAGCCTCAGTTTCCCCATTTGGAAAGCAGAATGATAATAATACATATGTCAATATTGATTAGATAATTCCTATAAAATGTTTAGTACTGGTCCCGGCACATAATAACCCTATGTCCACATCGGTTGTTGTTTTATCATGTGCTCTCCTTGCATGTCATCCTTGAGTTTCACTTCTGATACCTCCAGTGGATGGAAGCCTACATGTTTTGTAGGGCTTGGATCTGGGGAGTCCCCCAAAGCTCATTGTTGAAGGCCTGGTCCCCAAAGCAGCAGTGTTTAGAGGTGGAGCCTTGGGAGGAGCTTGGGTCCTGAGGGGAGGAGGCCAGCTCACTCTTCACTCCTGGCTTCCGAGGGGTGAGCAACCTTCCTCCACCACACGCTACTGGGAGTGCTGCCTCATCACCAGCCTAAAAGCAGCCGCTCCCAGTGACCATGGCCTGAAACGTCTAAACCACGAACCAAGACAAACCTTTTCTCCAGGTAGATTTCCTCAGGCATTTCATCACAGCACCAGAAAGCTCACTAAGCCACGGAGCCAAATTTGAGTCTTTTCCTCGTGGCTTGTGATGGTGTGCTGCCTGGCGCAACCCTCTCCACGATGAAATTATAAAAGTGTTCCTCTACATGTTCTTCTTCTTTGCTGTATTTTAATGTTTAATTTAATGTGTAGTATTTTAATACTTAAATAAAATGATTTCTCATTTTTCTTTCTATAGTAGTAGTTTTTTAAAAAAAATAGTTGTAGATGAACAAATACCTTTACTTTATTTATTTGTTTTTATGTGGTACTGTCGCTCCCCACAGCATTCTGGAGTGGGGAGCGGGCAGAACGACCCAAACCTGGGCCGTTCCCTGAGGGGCCTAGTCAGGAAGGGTCAGGGAGCCGGAACGAGGGGGTGAACGCCGGCGGCCGGAACCCGGGACCTGCATCTTCTACCGCTGCTGATCTCTCCGGTTCTATGCGTCTTCTCTGCTTTCTTCCTTCAGGACAGGGCTGCTTTCCTCCTGGCTGCCTTCTTCTCTGGTTCTATGCTTTCTTCCTTCAGGACAGGGCTGCTTGCTCTACCTGACTAGTCACTACTCTATTTATTCATTACAACAACCAATAGGGGTACAGTGCAAACACGTTTATCCAATTGTAACAAATGAGTGGCCGAATAGCTTAGTCATGCGGTCAGGCAATTTGCTAATTACAAGCCAGCTGGACCCCTTAGAGTTGTTTACCACCAATTCTTTTACAAGCCAGCTGGGCCTCATGTTGGGGAATCCCAACATGGTACAAAGGTTTGAACCCAGTACCTTACATGTGCTAGATGAGCACTCTGTCACTGAGCCACAACCCCAGCCCCTCATTTTTTGTAGCTGTATATTTAAGGAATGTTTCCGAGAACCAGATAGGATGGCCAATACAATAAAATAGAAGTGATCCCAAGAAAAACCACACCACCTTTCCACAATTGGAAATTCAGTTTCTATCAAAGGATAAGCCCGACTGTGAACTGACTTGTTTCTAGAATTTGCTTCATTATTCCGATACCAATTTCAATCGTCATTGCTTTATAGAACAATTTGGCAACTCAGAGGGCTAGTTTTTCCAACTGTCATTCTTCTTTTTAAAAATGTACCTGGCTCCTCCCCCACACTCTACTACTTTAACTCCTACATCAACTTATAAAGATACCACTTAAATCCGGTTAGGATTTAAATTGCATTGAGTATATGGATCAATTTGGGAAGAATTGACATTTTCATAATACTGAATTTTCTTGTCTAAGAGCCAGTATAAATCAGCATTTATTCGGTTATTCTTCATGTTCTTGAGTTTTAGAGAGTTCTTTTTAGGAAAAACAACACATTTATTCTTATTCAAACTCCTCAATATTTTATAGGTCTGGGTCTTTTTTATTGGTGCATTGTAATTACGTATAATATGGGATTGATTGTGCCATATTCACACATGCATGGAACATAATTCGATCAGTCTCATTCTCTAGAACCTTCTTATTCCCTTCTCTTCTCCCTGCACCAGTCTGCTCACTCTACTCTACTGATATCCCTTTGATTAGTAGTAGTATTTAATCAGCACATTGTAGTTACATGTGTGTATATGTGTACACTGGATTCGTTGTGGTGTGTTCCTACTGACATAGCATAGCTTGGGAGATCTCATACCCAGTACCTCTTCATACCCTCTCCTCCCTGCCTCTCTCCCTCTCAGTTCTCTTCCTTCTATTTTCATGAGATCCCTTTTTTCTCTCTTTCTAGCTTCCACATATGAGAGGAAGCTTAATTCATTTAGCATGTTCTCCAGTTATACCTACTTATCAGCAAAAGCCATAATTTCATTCTTCTTCTTTTTTTTTTTTTTTTTTTTTGTAAAGAGAGAGAAGGAGAGATTGAGTGAGAGAGAGAGAGAGAGAGAGGAAAGAGAATCAACTTTTTTTGTCTGGCCTTTGTTCTTCTGACACTTAGTTGAGTTTGTGCTGCTGGGATTTGAAACCAGGTCCTTGAGCATGCCAGGCAGACACTCGAACCACTGAGCCACCACTCTAGCCCCACATTCTTCTTTAAAACCAAGTAAAACTCTGTTTTGGACCCAGCACAGTGGCGTACACTTGTAATCCAGCAGCTTGGGAAGGCTGATTTGCAAGTTCAAAGCCAGCCTCAGCAACTTAGGCCCTAAACAACTTAACAAGACTCTGTCTCAAAATAAAATTAGAAAGGGCTGGGGATGTGGCTCAGTTGTTAAGTGCCCCGGGTTCAATCCCTAGAGAAAAAAATACCCCAGAAATTCTATTTTGCATGTGCACCCGATTTTCTTAATCCGTTCATCTGTTGGTAGGCCCTAGACTGCTTCCATCATTTGGCTGTTGTGAATTGTGCTGCTCTGGACACTGATGTGGCTGTGTCACTGCAGCATGATGATTTAGTTCTCTTGGATAAATACCAAGGCGTGGGCTAGCTGGTCACATGGTGGGTTCACTCCTTGTTTATTAAGGAGACTCCAGACTCCCTCCACAGTGCTTGTAGTAATTTGCAGCCCCACCAGCTATGTTCCAGTGTGCCTTTCTCCACATCCTCGCCCGCATTTACTGCTGTGTGAGACCCTGGTGATTGCCATTCTACCTGCAGTGAGATGATGAAGCCTCACACAGTTCCCTGACTGCTAAGAAGGTTGAACTCTTTCTAAGTATTTGTTGGCCATTTGTATTTCTTCTTTTGAGGAATGTCTGTTTAGATCACTTACCCAGTTTTTTGTTTTCTGCATATTAAGTTTTTTGAAAAGAATCCTTTTTTCCATTAAATTCTCCAACTTATTATTATTATCGCCAGTATTATTAGTATTTGTGTTTAACTTGTAACTGCTTACACTACAGTGTGCTTTTTTTTTTTTTAGTAGAGAGGGACAGTGGGAGTCAGAGAGATAGCGAGAGAATCAATTCTTATTTAGTTTTCATGTGACTTTTGTTGCTCCGACACTTTGTTGTGTGCGTGGTGCTGGGGTTTGAACTCGCATCCTCACGCATGCCAGGCAAGCACCATAACCACTGAGCCACCGCTCCAGCCCCTACAGTGAGTTTTCATCTGAACCTTTCTTAGTTTTGTCATCGATTCTCACAGATTTCTCTAGTGACTGATCATGTCGTCTGAAACAACCGTGTTTATCCGGCCGTCTGTGGGGTTAGTTTGCTTTCCTCCTTCACTGCGTTGGCGGGCCCACAGTGAAGCGCTAACTAGAACTGGTGACAGTCACCGGCTCCTCTTGCCCCTACTGTGGAGAGTGGCTTGTCTTCCCACCTTTCATATGGAAAGAAGTTTCCTTTGATTCTTAGTTACTAAGTGTTTTTCAGGACTGGCATTTTACATCTATTAAAATAATTTATTTTTCTGCTCTTATCTATTAATATAGTGAATTACATTAGAAGTAGATTTCCTAATTCTGTGTCTCCCTGCATATTAATTTTTTGATACCAGGGATTGAACCCAGGGGCACTTACCCACTTAGTCACATCCCCAGCCCTTCTTATTTTTTATTTTGAGACAGGGCCTCGCTAAGTTGCTGAGACTGCCTTTGAACTTGTGATCCTCCTGTCTCAACCTCCCAGGTCACTGGGATTACAGGTGTGTGCCACCATGCCCTCACCTGCATATTAATTTTTAACCAAAGATTTGATTTTATAATATTTTATTTGCTATTTTTGAATCTATGTTTATTATTCTCATTTTACTTTATCTTTGCCCAATCTTATTGTCAAGGTTATGCTAGTCTTGTAGAATGCATTGAAATTCCTTCTGCTTTTTTCCTATTCTCTGAAATATTAGAACAACAAAGAAAAATTGTCTGGTGGAGCACATGCCAATGTTCCTTTAAACAAGCCAGCCTGGCAAAGTGGCACACAGTTGTAAGCCCAGCAACTCTGGAGGCTGAGGCAGGAGGATCACAAGCTTGAGGACACCCTCAATAACTTGGCAAGATCCTGTCTCAAACTAAAAATTAAAAAGGGCTGAAGATATAGGTCAGTTGTAAAGTGCCCCTGGGTTCAGTCCCCAGTACAAAAAAAAAAAAAAAAACAAACAAAATAAAAGACAAGACTAACAAAAGCCAGGAGTAGTAGCATACCCCTGTAATCCCAGAGGCTCAGGAGGCTGCGGCAGGAGGATCACAAGTTCAAAACCAACCGCAACAATTTTTTTTTTTTTAAGAGAAGGACAGGGGCTGGAGCAGTGGCTTGGTGGTTACAGGGCTTGCCTGGCTTGCGCAAGTACACTGATTCAAACCCCAGCACCCACGTACACAACTAAGTGTCAGAGCAATGAAAGCCATGTGAAAAACTCAATACAAATTGATTCTCTCTCTCTCTCTCTCTCTCTCACTGTCCTTCTCTCTTAAAAAAAAAAAACAGGACAGTGAGAGAGAGAAAGAACCAATTTTATTTAGTTTTTCATCAGTTTTTTTGCTTCTCCAACACTTAGTTGCATATGTGGTGCTGGGGTTTGAACCTGGGTCCTCACGCATGCCAGGCAAGCGCCATCACTGCTGAGCCACAACTCCAGTCCTGACCTCAGCAACTTAGCAAGGCCCTAAGCAACTTAGTGATACCCAGTCTCTCTGGGTTCAATTCTCAGTATTGAAAGGAGAAGGAGAAGAAAGAAGTATCCTGTCTATTACCTTTTGGAAGATTTGATAGACTCTACCTATTATAACAAGAAATTGGCCTGGAGTTTGTGGGGGGATAAATCTATGACTACATTTCAGTAGTTATATATGTATATATATACACACACATACATACACACATACACACATATGCGTATATATATATATTTTAAAATATATATATATTTTTAAAAGAGAGAGAGAGAGAATCAACTTTATTTTTTCAACAGGATCTTGTTTTTCTGACACTTAAGTTGTGTGTGTGGTGCTGGGATTCAAACCCAGGTCCTCGCACATGCCAGGCCAGCACTGTAACTGCGGAGCCACTGCTCCAGCCCCTCTACTTACATTAATCTTTTCCAAGCAATCATGTCTATATTTTCAATTTGATTGATAAATTTGCAGTTGCTCTTTTTCCCTCTTACTTGTTCTTTGCACTTTCTAAAGTAATTTAATGTCTGTCACTATCTGTCATTTGCCTTCTCAGACTCTACTCTTTCTGAGTTTTTGCTTTGATTTTGAAGCTCTGCTGCCCAATTCATAAAGAGTCGTTATGATTGTGTTCCTAATTAACAGGTTCCGCTAATACCTGGCCTTTACTACAGCTGAGTCCCCCTTACTTCATTTTTCCATTTTTCTATCCTGTGTATTCACCCTTCTGTGGAAGTCTGTTTGGAATGTACTTCAGGTAAAACTTTTTAAATGTATTCTAGGAATCTCTGTATTTTAATAGAAATCGGTCTATTTAATTTTTAATTTAATCTGTCTAAAATTTTAATGTTCCTTGAATGACTGGTCTAATTTTTAGTATCTTTGTTTTCTATTTAGATGTATCTCTTATAAAAAGCTTATAACTTTTTAAATGCAATCAGAGGTTCTTTGCATTTAATGGAATTTAAAATATTAATGATCCTTTATATTGCTGGCCTAATATTTAATATCTTCATCTTTTCTATTTATCTTGCTTTCTATAGCTTGTACGTGTCTTTTGCCACATTGATTTATAATTTACCCTATTCCAACACCCCCTGGGTTTCGTAGCTGCACTTTACTCTGCTGTTCTACTGGTTACACTCCTGTAAGTTGATTTTTGTAGCTCTCCAGAAAAATCCTGTGTACTCATTAAGTACTTAACACATATTCTTGTCAAAACTGACCACAATGACAGGGGTGTCAATAAGGTGATCTAAATTGCTATCTGTGCTTCCTTTCTGTGGGATTATCTAACTGAATGTAGAATTTAAAACTCAGCCTAATTTTAAAGTTTTCCAAATTGACTCCTTTTGATTCTCTCATCACCCACTCCCTTGAACTCTGCTGTCTTGCTTCATCTCTCTTCCCACAGGCTGCCCCTGACATTCCTATGTGGATGCTCTCTGAAATAAAATCCTCTTACCATCCCTCTTATCACCCAGGTCACTGCACTGCTGATGCAGTCTCTGTTTACTCAGATTTAAAAATAGATGCATAAGAGCAGTTTCAGAACTTCACTCTTCAACCAGCACTGAACTTAGCTCATTAATAGGCTCTTGGTGGTCAGGGTGCAACAGTGAACAGGGAGGTGTGGGAGGGGTACACAGGGGTAAAAACAGAAACCCAGTTGATAATCTGATGCGGAGGTGGCAGCTGTTAGGAGGAAGCGAAGCAGAGAGCAGGTCTTTGAGGATGGCTGCTACTAGAGTGAGAACCAAACAGGCCTCCAGAGGAGGACACTGAGCCCAGTGCCAGTGCCTGGGGGAAGAAGGCTCTAGAGAGAGGAAGCACAACTGCAGGGCCCAGGGGAGGTCGCCGGGGCAGGAATGGGGCAGAAGGCCATCCATGAGTTTCTTCCTTGGCAGACATCATCTAGCTGGCACTAGGAGAGGATGGTTCTGGCTGCTATGTGAGAAATTGGGAGTCTGGCGGTCCATTTTCACAATTCAGTCTTCTTTTTCTTTTTAGACAAAGAGAGGGACAGTGAGAGAGAGAGAGAGAGAATCAGTTTTATTTAGTTCTTCATGTGACTTGCGTTACTCCAACACTTCATTGTGTACATGGTGCTGGGGCTCAAACCCACGTCCTTGTGCATGCCAGGCAAGCACCATAACCACCAAGCCACCGCTCCAGCCCCCAGAATGCAGTCTTAACTCAAGGTTTGCATGTAAAAGGAAGCCTTCTGAGGTCAGGAACCATGTAGTCATAGATAATCCATTTTAAACTCCTTAATCAGATACCCACCCCTTTACACCCATAGCTCTTTTCTGTACCCACGCAACCATACCCCTGAGCTCCTCCAATCAGAGTGAAAGGCAGGGTTGCGGCAGTTGGAGGTATGAGCGTCAGGTTGGAGGTATGAACGTCAGGTTGGAGGTATAAGCGGCAGGTTGGAGGTATGAGAGGCAGGCTGGAGGTATAAGCAGCAGGTTGGAGGTATGAGAGGCAGGTTGGAGGTATGAGCAGCAGGTTGGAGGTATGAGCAGCAGGTTGGAGGTATGAGCAGCAGGTTGGAGGTATGAGCAGCAGGTTGGAGGTATAAGCAGCAGGTTGGAGGTATGAGCAGCAGGTTGGAGGCATAAGCAGCAGGTTAGAGGTATGAGAGTCAGGTTGGAGGTATAAGCATCAGGTTGGAGGTATGAGAGGCAGGTTGGAGGTATAAGCATCAGGTTGGAGGTATGAGAGGCAGGTTGGAGGTATGAGAGGCAGATTGGAGGTATAAGCGTCAGGTTGGAGGTATGAGAGGCAGGTTGGAGGTATGAGCAGCAGGTTGGAGGTATGAGCAGCAGGTTGGAGGTATAAGCAGCAGGTTGGAGGTATGAGAGGCAGGTTGGAGGTATGAGTGGCAGGTTGGAGGTATAAGCAGCAGGTTGGAGGTATGAGAGGCAGGTTAGAGGTATAAGCAGCAGGTTGGAGGTATAAGCAGCAGGTTAGAGGTATGAGAGTCAGGTTGGAGGTATGAGAGGCAGGTTGGAGGTATAAGCGTCAGGTTGGAGGTATAAGCAGCAGGTTAGAGGTATGAGAGGCAGGTTGGAGGTATAAGCGTCAGGTTGGAGGTGTAAGAGTCAGGTTGGAGGTATAAGCGTCAGGTTGGAGGTATGAGCGTCAGGTTGGAGGTATAAGCAGCAGGTTGGAGGTGTGAGCATCCGGTTGGAGGTATGAGCAGGTGGACTGCCCGCCAAGTGTGCTTGCTCATCGGATCACCTCTGTGATCGCACCTTCTGCAGAAGGGAAGGCTATTCTGCTCACCCACTTCTGGACATGTGTTTGATTTTCTTAGGACACCTCAAGATTTTTAATAATTTGATTTCTAACATATGTAACAAGTGGGTTGTCAGGGGCCTGAGTGGACAAAGGAAAATCAGTTAGGAGCCGATTTCTGCATTAAAATGAGCATAGGGGCTGGCTCAGCGATAGCACACTTGCCTGGCGTCCACAAGGACCCAGGTTCGAACCCCAGCACTAAGTGTGAAAAAATAAAAGCCAGGTGAAAAACCTAAATAAAATTTATTCTCTTTCTTTAAAAAAAAGAAAAAGAAATAGAAAATATGAGTGTCAGCCTAGACAGATGGTAGCGTGGAATGGCAGGTGTTTTTAGTGGTGTGATGGTGATGTTGATGTAGATCAAGAGAGGAAAGAACGCGGGTGACTCCCAAGTTTGAGAGGGAGAGAGAGGGGGACAGTGAGAGAGAGAGCAAGAGAGAATCAATTTTTATTTAGTTTTTCATGTGGCCTTTGTCGCTCCGGGAGTTCGTGTGTACGTGGTGCTGGGGTTTGAACTCGCAGACTCACGCACGCAGAGCAAGCTCCATAACCGCTGAGCCACCGCTCCAGCCCCGACCCCCAAGTTTTTAACCCCAGTAAAAAGGATGGCTTTGAGCAAGGGAGAAAATGCAAGAAAAGCTGAACGCACAAGACCAAGCTGCTGTGAGCATGCTGTGTGCCTGCTCAGCCTGCTGGAAGGACAGGTCAGGGAAGGGGACGGCACCCTCTGCTGAAGCCACTCACACGAGGAAAGCAGAGAGCCCACCCACCCGGCTCAGTGTTTCCCGGAGCCCACCAGGAAACGTGGCCCTGCCGCTCAAGTCTGTTTGTGGTGTATCCCACGGCCCCGTTTAAACATCAGCTTTAGGGCCTTTGAGTGCTCGAACAATATCATGCTATTTTATCTGTTTTAACAGCCTCCTCTTTGTAATGAAGTGTTGTTGTTGTTGTTGTTGTTTTGTTTTAAAGAGAGAGGGATATGGAACCAACCCAGATGCCCCTCACTGGATGAATGGATCCAAAAGCCTGGTATACATACGCAATGGAGTTCTACAATGACATTGCAGCCTTTGAAGGTAAATGGGTGGCAATGGGAGAAATCATGCTGAGCGGAGTCAGCCAAACCCAGAGAGTCAAGGCCCTCATTTGTGGAGGCTGGAGCTAAACCCAGGCTTGGGGGAAAGGTTCCGAAACTCATGTATTAGACCCAGCAAAGGTGTAGAAACACATAATCTAGGGGAACCATAGACAGGGTCGGGGGAAGAAGAATAGGGAAGGATCTAGGGAGACAACAATGTAACATACTTTTTACCACACCCCCAGAAGCCAAGTAATACTTATGCGATCATTTAATTCTGGAAAATATACAATTATATATATATATATATATATATATATATGTATGTATGTATATATGACCATTTATAGCTGTTATGGGGGAAAATATGGAAGAATCAACAGACTGGGGTAGTGGCAATGTGGAGATGATTTTGGATTTTGATCAATTGCATATCATAGGGGGCTGGAGCGGTTGCTCAGCAGTTACGGTGCTTGCCTTGCATGCGTGAGTACACGGGTTCAAACCCCAGCACCACATACACAATGAAGTGTCTGAACAATGAAAGTCCATGAAAAACTAAATAAAATTGATTCTATCTTTCTCTCTCACTGTCTCTCTTTCTTAAAAAAAAATGCATATCATATTGTTACTTTATAAGCATTTATGATTGTACAACTCAATTCCTTAATGAAAAAAAATGAAAGAGGGATAGAGGGAAAGAGAGAGAAAGAATCAATGTTATTTTTTTCATCTGGGTCTTATTTTTCTGACACTTAGTTGTGTATGTGATGTGGGGTTCAAACCCCATCCTTGTGCGTGCCAGACAGTGCTGTGACCGCTGAGCCACTACTCCAGGCCCTGTAATGAAGTTTTCCCGGAGGCCAATCCTTCATTTACAACACACATGTGGTGTCCCAGGGCTTTGGTGTGGCTCTTCTGGTTGCCAGGGAGGCTATGTGGGTGCAGAGCACAGCGCTCACTGGTGACGTCAGCACTAGTACTTGCCCCGCCTCTCGATGGTTTAGCACAATAAACATCCCCAAAATATCATTGACATCAAATCTGGCAAAATTATAGACACAGAAGCTTTGGGACTTTCATTTTTCAAAGTTAATACATCATTTACAATTCCATGGTCCAAATAAAGTGGATTTGTTACATCACTGCATGGATTTTGTTACTGATGCCCTCAGGTTGAACATAGCCAGCCATGTAAGCAGATAGCACTTTACACGAATTATAATTTGGTTTATTCACACAGTTTGAAAAATGCATTCTTACTACACAGCCATCTGTGTGGTAGGTCTAGTTTTTGCATAGACAAGATATTAGCAGTAAGGCTCTTTGGCATTCAGCAGTGGAGTCTCACTATGACAACCAAATGATTCCCAAGGGTCAGTCACACATATTACCCTGGTTAAGAGTTTATTTAAGGGCTGGAGCTGTGGCTCAGCGGTTCTAGCACTTGCCTGGCATGCATGAGGATGCAAGTTCGAACCCCAGCACTACATACACAACAGAGTGTTGGAGCAACAAAAGTCACATGAAAAATTAAATAAAATTAATTCTCTCTCTCTCTCTCTCTGTCCCTCTCTCTTTTAAAAACAAAGTTTTGTTTAAATTAATAGAAAAAATATGAAAACTCAATAGAAAGAAATCAGCTAAATACATAGACCGGTAATTACCAGAAAATATACAAGAACTTAAAACATCCTAAAAATGTCTGTCAGAGGCTGGAGCAGTGGCTCAGCAGTTGGAGAGCTTGTCTGGCATGAGCAAGGACCTGGGTTCAAACCCTAGCACCACAAACACAACTAAGTGTTGGAGAAATAAAGGCCAGATGAAAAGATAAATAAAATTGGTTCTCTCCCTCTCTCTTTCTCTACCTCCCTCTCTTAATGTCTATCAGCAAGCCACAGTGGTGCACACCTGTGATCCCAGCTACTGGGATGGCTGAGGCAGGGTGGCAAGCCTGAGACCACCCTTGACAACTTCATTAGACCCTATCTCAATTTGAAAAAGGGGCTAGGGATTAGTTCAGTGGTAAAAGTACTTCTGGGTTTTAAAAATATCAACCAGTTTGGTAATCCAGATGCAAACTAAAACAACATGAAACACCATTATTGGCCTTCCAATTAAAGGTAATAATGTTAAGTAGAGTGGAATTAAATTAATTACATTTCCATGCACTGTGGTGGGAGGGTAAAGCAGTGCAGGTGTGAAGAGCATTTTGGAAATCCATCCAAGATCCTTAAAATGGAGATTTCCCCTCTAGAAATTTATTTCAAGGAAAGTTTTGAATTTATAGAAAATGTTATATTAAAATCATTAAATGTGTATTTATAATAGCAGATATCATTAAAAAACAACCTTACTAGGACTGGAGCAGTGGCTTAGCGGGTACAGCGCTTGCCTGGCATGTACGAAGACAAGGGTTTGAACCCCAGCACCTCGTACACAATCAAGTGTTGGAGCAACGAAAACCACATGAAAAACTAAATAAAACTGATTCTCTCGCTCTCACTGTCCCCCTCTTTCTAAAACAAAAACGAAAGAAGGAAAGAAGCCTTTGAAGCGTTTTGCCTTTGATGGTTCCCAAGTTTGTGACAACTGCCTGATGCCTAGGTCCTTCCCTGGATGAACCACGAAGGCAGGTCTCCCCCTATGGGGACAAGTAGGTTACTTGCAGCGTTCGTTTGCTGTGGCCATTCGGGTGCATGTGAATACCAGGAGAACAAAAGCGGCTCCTCACCCCGGGCCTGCTACAGCACTGCTGCCGAGAGCCACCGCGGAGCTCAGCCCCCAGGACTGCAGATTTGTAATGAAACTGTGTTCATCCTCCCTCAACTCTTCACAGACAATTCCAGAAAGCGCTCAGGGTCACACACAACTTGCTCAGGAGAGGAGAGATCCCCCGGAGGCGATTGCAGGCAGGCTGGCCGCAGGAGACAGGGTGCAAACAGTTTCCATCTGGGCAGCAAAGAAGGCCCTGGCAAGGCTGAAGATGCAGGGAACAGAGGACAGGCAAACACCCTGCTGACGGCCTTGGCTGTCTCGACCTCTGGCTGGCTGATTTCCTGTCGCACCTGTTGTTTGCGTCACCCTCCGTGCTCTTACTGATCCCAGATAGGAGCCAGGGAAAGGAGTAGCTGAAGTGCGAGGTCCTGGGTTTCGTTTTGTGCCCTGTGTTGTGACCACAGAACCCAAGTTACAACAGGAGCCTGTAGCGGCCCTGTCCTGGTAAGACTTCTCAGATCATGAAAACCCACTGAGTCAGAGCTAGTGAGCCTCAGGCTGCTCACGTCCTGGAGGCTGTGAGTGCGCTAGTTGGGCATGAGGGAGCTGGCTCCTTTTTTGCACATGCTATCTCTATTCCAGGGACATCCAGTGAGAAGAGGCGACAGCTGCCGCAGGGAGTCAGCTTAGCAGGTTGGGGGATTCGGCAGGTCACCCAAATCTCCCCACGCGGCTCTTTTCCAGGCCACAGGATCCTTTTTCCTGAGCGGAGCCCTATTGCTCCTCTAGTAACAGTATGCAGCCCCTGACAGGACAAGAGCCACGGCCACAGGACCTGGCAGCTGCAAGCTGGACCTCGGAGACCCCCATGCAGACTCCAGAAGCTCCTGGTTCTTTCAAAATACCGTACACCAGAATTGAAAACTTTGAATTTATAATCTCTCTATTTTTTTGTCTCTTGTGCATTTAAAAGCAGGCTTACCGTTCCAGAGTGTGACCCTCTTATTTCTGTCATATTCTATCGCCATAGCTCTTCAGTTCCCCAAAGCCGTGCCTGCAATGGATGCACCATTCCAGTCAGTGACAGGATGGCTTCATCAAATAACCTCCGGTGCCACCTTTCTCACAAGCATTCACTCTCACCTTCTTTAGACTTATGCATTTCAAATCACAAACCTTAAATCAACATGTTTTTGAAAATGTTGCTGCCCAGCAGCACTCCTAGTACCAATACTGTGAGGGCCCATGTATGTATATGTAAGTACACACGCATCGACACGTTTATGCACGCACACACACATACATGTACGTACATACATATAGAGGGCTGGAGCTGCGGCTCTGCGGTTGCTTTGCCTCCCTGGCATGTGCAAGGACATAGGTTCAAACCCAAGCACCACATACAACAAAGTGTCAGAGCAACAAAAGCCACATGAAAAAATAACTAAAATGATACTCTCGTCCTCTCCCTCTCTCTGTCTCTTTCACTGTTCCTCTCTCTTTAAAAAAAATACATACATATATATATACATATATGTATTTACATATACATATTCACATACATTTTTTTTCTTTTTATTTTGGAGATGGGTCTCACTAAATTGCCCAGACTGGATTCCAAGTTGAGATCCTCCTGCTGCCTGAGTAACTGAGTTTACATGCATGAACTATCATGCCTAGCTAGTGTCAATATTTTTCATTATAAAAAATAAAAACCAGCTAGGACCATGAGTAGTGGCACATATCTGTAATCTCAGCGACTTGGGAGGCTGAGACAGGAGGTTTGCAAGTTCAAAGCCAGCCTCAGCAACTTAGCAAGGCCCTGAGTAACTTAGTGTGACCCAATTTCTAAATAAAATATACAAAGAGTTAGGGATGTGGCTCAGTGGTTAAGCACCCCTGGTTCAATCCCTGGGACCAAAAACAGTAGCAACAAAAACCCAGCCAGGTGTGGTGCACACCTGTAATCCCAGTAACTCAGGAGGCTGAGGCAGGAGGATCACAAGTTTGAGGTCTGCCTGGGCAACTTAGACCCAGTCTCAAAAAGGGCTGTGGATGCAGCTGAGGGGTCGAGCATCCTGAATTCAGTTTCCAGTACCCTAAAAAATATAAAACAAAACCAAACAGCATCCCCCATGACGATTTAAGCAGAAATAGAGCTGGGAAGGACTGACTGTGGAATTCGCAGGTGATCCGCACTTACCGAGGGGAGAGGAAAGCCCTACACACTGGGAGCTGCACTCTCATAAGTACCGTGGCCTCCAGGGCGCTCACCACCAGGGACTCACTCTCCACTCTGCTGTCCTCAGGAGCCAGACGTCACTACCATCACCAGTGCCAGCAAACAGAATCCCTGCTCAGAGCTGCTCCTCAGCGCACGGGCAACCCGAAACCAAACACCAGTGTACCTGATGGCAGCAGCCAACAGCAAAGGTGGGGGTGCGCACATCCTGTTCGACCAGAGGAGTTTGGCTCTGGCTTCCTGGCAGGGTTGATCTAGGAGAAGAAGGCATTCAGAATAGGAAACCACGAACTGGACGAAGGCCACTCCCATGGTGGAACCGACACAGCTCACTTTAGCCTGTGGGTTCTGCTGTGACCGTTAGAAAACGGCATGGTTTGCAGGGCCTAACAGCGCACGCCTAAAATCTCAGCTACTTGGGAGGCTGAGGCAAGAGGAGGATGCAACGGGAGGCCAGCCTCAGCAACTTAGTGAGACCCTGTCTCAAAATAAAATTTTAAAAGGGCTGGGGCTGCAGCTGAGTGGTAGAGCATTTGCCTAGCAGGCATAATTCTCTGGGCTGTGATTCCAGTGCTGAAAAAGAGCAAAAAGCAATAGCCAGAAGACAGCACAGGATGAAATGCATCAGGGTTCCGCCTCTCCCCACATAGTGTGAGAGCTGTGTCTGAGACCTGCGCTCCACATGCAGTCTTTACATCATCTTAAAGTTCCAAAATTCTAATACTGCATATTTCTTTTATTGTAAATTCATGATACTGCAATTGTGAGTGGAAGAAACATCTACTCACTCTTTGTGCCTGTCACTGTCCCTGTGTAACTTGTCCCAAGCAGCCATGGCTTTTCCTGGGGAGTTTATGTTGGAGGGGATGCCTGGGAAGTACCCGTACAGTGTGCCTAGACCCCAGGCCCATGAGCCACCCATCGCCAGCATCGCATGGGCAGCAGCCAGTGAGAGGAGTTTCAGTGAATGGAGCACCAGAGGTCATGATGCTGATGGGATGAAGCACCCAGGGAACTCCTCAGGTATGTGACTAGTGCATGGAGATAGCATCACATCTGAGAAGCACGAAGGGGATGAGGAGAAAGAATGCGCAGGCGCACAGGGGCCAGGGTAGGCAAGCATGGCAAAGGCCAGTTTGCTGAATTCCCAGAGCCACTGAGCAGACCACTGGGGAGCCTCAACTTCAACAGGAGCAGGAGAGCAAGCCCCTCCACACCAGTCACAGCAGCCAGACCCTAACACTGCCCCGGGCTTCTCACAGATCACCAGTGACATGCGTGTTAACATGCTGTGGCTCTGACTTACACTTCTGAATTTTCTAATTAATCTCTCTAGATAAAAACTGGCAAGCGCACTAGTACAAATGAGAAGCACAGCCTCCTTGCAGTGTCTGTGCCAACTCAACTGGGATCCTGCCATGATTTGCCCTAACTGTCTCCACTCCGTAAAAGGGCCAATAATTAGCATTTGGAAGCTAAGCACACTTCCCCACTGGACGCCATTTGCTGATTGTTAATTAATTAATTAATTGATTAGCAGTTCCTCTAGCACTGCTAGAGGGTCTAGTAAAGACCCTGTAAGGCTCTCTCCCTTGTCCCTCCCAACACCCACCATGGCAGGAGAAGGGCCCCATGACGTTCTCAAAGGCAGGGCTGCTTCTGAGGCTTTGAGTCAGTGGCTCCCAAACTGCATCGCACATGGGAGATTCTTGTAGAGGGAATGGATGGATGCATGGATGGAGAGATTGATAGACACCTATAAATGAACTAAATACCTGTAGTTTTTCTCCCCCGTCATAAAAATCTTTTCACTTTAGATTGGAAAAGGACTTAAATATCATCCAATCTAATTTCATTTTTTAAGAGAGAGGGACAGTGAGAGAGAGAAAGAATCAATTTTGTTTAGTTTTTCATGTGGCTTTCATTGCTCTGAGACTTCGTTGTGTATGTGGTGCTGGGGTTCGAACTCATGTGCTTGCGAATGCCAGGCAAGCGCTGTACCACTGAGCCACTGCTCCAGCCCCAATCTAATTTCATTTTGAAGGTAAGGAGACAGGCCTACAAAGATTAACAAAATGTATGCATGACCTCAGTGATTAACAACAAGGATTAGGTCCAGCATGCTGGCACATACCTGTAATCCCAGCAATTTAGGAAGCTGAAGCAGGAGGATCACAGATTTGAGGACAGCCAGAAGAAGGAGAAGCAGAAAGGGAGCCAGGGGAGACGGAGGGAAAAGATATGTATTCCCATAGATAATTTTTTAGAGAGGGGAAAACAGATCACAATACTCTCTTTAATCTTAAAATGACTTCTCTGGATATAATCTTCACCTTTTTAGTAACATTGCATGCATGGTTAGCAACTAACCAACCTCATAATACTTAGATCAAACTAAGTCTGTACTTGAAAATCTCATGATTCCTGTGTTAAAACATTTAAGATTATGATTCCTATAGAAATATAAAATGGGGGCTGGAGCAGTGGGTCAGCAGTTACAGCACTTGCCTGGCATGCGCGAGCTTGTGGGTTCGAACCCTAGCACCACATACACAACGAAATGTTGGAGCAATAAAGTCTACATGAAAAATTAAATAAAGAAATAAACTAAAAAAATATTAAAATTGATTCTTATTGTCCCTCTTTCTCTTTAAAAAAGAGAAAAGAAATGTAAAATGTACACACGTCAAAGATTTCATTTGACTAATCAACTAATGGGGAAGCCAGTAATGTTACAACTGATTCAAAAAGTAATTCAAGAGGCTCAGTGGTTGGCATGCTTGCCTGGCATGCACAAGGACCTGGGTTCAAACCCCAGTACCACATACACAACTAAGTGTTGGAGAAACAAAGGCCATGTGAAAAAATAAATAAAATTGATTCTATTTTAAATTTCCTTTTAAAAAAACCATAATTCAAAGAACAGGCAATGATGTGAAAAGATTTTACAACGTATGCTAAATAGGTCGTCCACAGGGCAGTAAGAAACTACATTCCACCAGACATCAGTAATCTTCATCTCCATGGACAAGAGTTATTGCGTTCTTATTGGCTTTCTACATTTTAAATTGTAGAACTGTAAATGGTTCAAAGACATAAAGGCCCAGACAGTCTAGAAATCTGCACTAGATGAGATCCACCCAGTAATCTTTTGACCATCGTAGTCTTTCACAATTTCTTTCTACATTTCCATAAAATATCAAAAAATAAATAACGATAATTCTACATGACCCTTCCAGAGAATCAAAAAGGAGAGAACATTTTAAAATTCATTCTATGATGACAGCATTACTCTGTTATCAAAAGCAGATAGATGTTAGGAGAAGAAAAACCATCAACCAATATTCCTCATGAACATAGAGCCAAAACATTCTTCACTAATTACATACACCAATATTGAAAAAAGATTATGCATCATCACCAAGTTGGGTTTATCCCATGAACGTGAAGCTGGTTTGACATTTACAAATCAATGTAATTAAGTCTATCAGCAGACTCAAGGGAAAAAAATCATCTCAAGAGCTGCAGAAAAAGCGTTTCACAAAATCCCTCATCCGTTCCTAACGGCAACTCTGAGCAGACTGAGAATAGACATCTATGAAAACATGCGGTTAACATCAGACTTCATGAAGAGAGATGCTTTTCCCCAGGAGGACGTCTCTCTCACCACTCACTTCCCAGTGGTTGGATGTTCCCAATAAAGCCTGAGAAGTAAATGCATAAAAGGAAGGAAGTAGTAAAGTGAAAACACAAAGCTCTGTCTGCAGATGACGATCATCTGCGTGCAAATCAGATGGAGCCTGTGAAAACAGCCAGTGCAGCCAACTGGAATCTAGCAAGATTGTGGATTCAGCATTGGTGTAGTTCAAGACCAGTTGTATTTCATATTCAAGCAATGAACAATTGGAATTTGAAACCCTAAAAAATGTTTAAGTAGCATTGAACATATGAAGTGCTTAGGGATAACTGTGAAAGATACACTAAGGAGGTGCGCTGAGAACACTGCTGAGAGAAATTAAAGATGACCTACATAATGACCTTCACCAGCTGACGTACAAGTGGTACATTCATGCAATGGAATCCAGTATGGATGAATTTCAAAATAGCTACAGTAGGTAAAAGAGGCCAGATGTGGGGCTGGAGCGGTGGCTCCGCAGTTACGGTACTTGCCTGGCATGTGTGAGAACCCCAGTTTGAACCCCAGCATGATGTACACAACTAGCGTTGAAGCAACGAAAACCAGATGAAAAACTAAAATTAATTCTCTCCCACTGTATCCCTCTCTCTTTAAAAAAAAAAAAAAAGAAAAAGAGAAGTGCGAGAAACCGTGTGACAACCACAGCCTGTCCCCAGTTACCTTAGCCCCTTCTCTCACCCCTACCCTTCCGTGTGGAATCTGGAAAAGATCAGGCAAAGAGCAAACTAAGCACCCTTGTATTTGCCTGTAACGTTCATGGACACAAAAAACACGAAGCAGGAATCCAGGAGGCTGCACCGGGGCGTGCATGTGTGCATGCATGGCACCAGTGATTGAGCCGGGGCACATTACCAGTGGGCTACATCCTCAGCCCTTTTTATCTTCTTCCCTTGAGGCAGGGTCTTGCTAAGTTGCTGATGCTGGCCTGGCTCTGGTGGTCCTCCTGACTTTAGGGTTACAGGTGTGCACCGCTACACCTGGCGATGTTGGGGTTTCTAAAAGGCCAGTGAGGAGGCTGGGGCAGTGGCCTAGCGGTTAGAGCATGAGGACACGGGTTCAAACCCCAGCACCACATCCACAATGAAGTGTTGGAGCAGCGAAAACCACATAAAATACTAAGTGAAATTAATTCTCTCTCACTGTCCCTCCCACTCTGGTAATGAATAGTCAGCAAGGCCATGTGTCTTTCCCAGCCACTGACTGCCAGAAACTCACTGGGTCGACGATGAGTGCAAACTTTAATTTAGAGAAATGTGTGGCCACAGAAGTTGCTGCAGACTCTGGCTGAAAAGTGGAAGGGCTGTGTGGTCTGGCTCTGTGGAGGGAATGGCAGACATGGTTTCCCCATGGAGCAGTCTTCAGCCATGGCCGGCTCGCCTGCTGCTGAGTAAGGCGCACTCCTGTTGAAGACCCAGGAGAGCAGGAGAGAGCGCGCAGTGTGCGGGGTTGCGCTGATCCCGGCTCGCCACTTGCTTGTTGTAAGAGGAGGAGGGAAGGACATTCCCAGAGTTAGGTTCTATTGTGCCTTCTCGCCTGGGGTCCAAAAGAGCAAGCCGAATCCACACACTTTCAATCCCTCCAAAGAAGATAGTCCACCGACATCATCAAGGAAGCTAAGAAACTCAGGACAGGAACCCAAGTGTCTTGTCTCTGCGCATGTCCTGCACCACGAACGCCAACACATTGCCCTAAAGAAGCAGCACACTAAGAAAAACAAGAAAGGGGCTACAGAGAGTGCTGGACTCTCAGCCAAGAGAACAAAGAAAGCCAACGAAAAACGCCAGGACAGATTGCCAGGAGACGTAGGCTGCCCCCTTAGGAGCGCCCAGTTGTGATTCCAGCCAAAAATAAGAATTTTAAGAGTAACAAATAAGATCAGACTTAAAAAAAGAAAGTCCGTGAGGATCTATCTTAGTATCCAAAGTGGAGTGGAAATTGAGACAGAAGGCGTTGTCACTCAGGACAGGGACTGAGGTCATGAAAAGGAGGGGATTCCTGCTGTAAGAAAGCTCCTCCTCGTTAACAGAGCTGTGCCCTGGGAGCTCGGGGAGCTTCTCCCCAGCAAGAGGGCTGCACAGGAAGCCCAACAGACAGCCCCTTCCCTACCCGCCCAACCCAGGAACAGAGCTCTGGGAGACCGGCCAGAGGCTCCAAGGCAAACAGGGTTCCTCCCTACAAAGCTGGGAATCGCCATGTCCAGAGCAGCATCCCAGAGAGAAGTGCAACAGAATTGCTAGCTGGCTCGCTCATAGCAGGAGCTATAATAAGAGCAGCTTCGATGAGCGCACTCCCAGTATACTCATCTACAAGGGCACTGGCGGAAAGGACTTTCCAGCTCGTCCCTGAATGCAGACCAAGAACACAAGAAGGAACGCCACCATTTTCCTAACCCTGATCCCAGAGGCGTTAAGGAGAACGACCCGGCCTGGGTGCACGTTAATGGTGCGGGCTTTCTGGAGTGTGCCGGCCCTTGAGCGCCAGCGGGCATCTTCTGCCCTGGCAGGTTGGTCTGCGAGAGCCGGGCCTGGTGGCCCCCAGGCAGTCGCTGCTGCAGGGCTGCAGACTGCTGCCTTCTCTGCAAACCAGGAGCCAAGATAGGCACGCAGACATTCCATTACAGCCCTGTTTAACCCCATCAAACGCATGTATAGTGTGTGAGGGAGAGAGATATTGGGGATTGAACCCAGGTGCTCTACACGCTCAATCCTTTTTTAAAAAGAGAGAGAGAGAGAAGGACAGTGAGAGAGAAAGAGAGAAACAATTTTATTCAGTTTTCCACGTGACTTTCATTGGTCCTAGACTTCGAAGCATACGTGGTCTTGGGGTTTGAACTCACGTAATAGCGCATGCTGGGCAAGTGCTGTAACCACTGAGCTCCAGCCGTCAGTCCTTTTTTATGTTTTGTTTTGAGAGAGGTTCTCACTAAATTAGCTGAGGCTGGCCTCAAACTCACGATGCTCTTGCCCCAGCCTCCTGAGTAGCTGGAATTACAGGTGTGTAACACTGCATCATCTAAACAATAATTTGATGACTCACTGTAATTCAAACCTGTCTATGCCTGGCACTGGAGTTCCATATACAAGTGAGAACAGCCCTCTGAGACTCACGATGAATGGAGAAGACACAGAAATAAGCAAATAATTAAAATACAGGAGGAGTAAGCGCTGCTGGAGCCACTTGCCTGGCATGTGTGAGGACCCAGCTTTGCTTTCCAGCACCACATACACAACTAAGTGCCGGAAAAACTAAAATCAGATGGAGAAATAAAATTGTTTCTCTGTCTCTCACGCGCTCTCTCAGTCTCTCAAAAAAAGGTGGGGTGGCTCGGTGGGCAGAGACATGCAGGAGATGAGTCAAGAAGCTCAGAGCCAGGGCTGGAGCGGTGGCTCGGAAGTTATAGCACTTGCCTGGCATGTGTGAGGACGCGGGTTCAAACCCCAGCACCACGTACACAACAAAGTGTCTGAGCAACCAAAGTCAAATGAAAGCCTAAATAAAATTGATTCTGTTTTCCTCTCTCTCTCCCCCTCACTGTCTCTCTCTCTCTCTCAGAGCAGATTGAGGGGCATCTTACAGGATAAAGGCACTCTAGCTAGGCCTGCTGTTGGTGGTATTATTGGGTTATTTAATATAGGCAGTTGGGCAGGGCATGGGACACACCTGTAGTGTCAATGACTCAGGAGGCTGAGGCAGGAGGATCACAAATTCAAGGCCAGCCTCAGCAACTTAGCAAGACCCTGTCTCAAAATAAAGAATAAAAATGGCTGGGGATGTGGCTCAATGATAGATTCCCCCGGGTTTCGTCCTCAGTACCATGAAAAATAATCATATAGGCAGTTGAGGGAAGAGACTGAGCAGAGCCGTGAAGGGCGACAGGAGCACTTCTGGGCTGAAAATCGGCAGCAGCTTGCTGAGGCCGCAGGAGCAGCAGGGAAGGGGGCTGCGGAGCCAGCTGAGGCCCACGCGGGGCCTCCTGCAACCTCTTCAGGAGCTCTCTTTCCTGAAGGTCAAGAAACCTGAAGACTTTGAAACCAGAAAGAGCTTTAGGCAGATTGTCTAGAAAGGCCCACGCTGTTGGCTGTTGGCTGTGTGGATGGTATGTGAGAAGGAAGCTGGGGGCAAGTCGGGGAGCAGAGCTTCGGAGCCACTGAGGCCTGCGGCTGCTGGGACGAGGGGAGGGGTGCCTGGCCTGGCCCACCGTGCAGGCCTCGCTGTCAGCACCCCCATGTCGTCCCGGGAGCCCTCCTCCCTGGCTGCACAGCCCCTCCAGCAGTGCTCTCAGGCGGGGAGTGGGCCAGTTAGCCGATTAGTCGCCCTCCAGAGGGGGGAGCCCAGCACAGCACAGTTCTTCCTCCTCTTCCTCTGTGCCTGAGCACAGAGCTCTGAGAGGCTCAGAGTCTGCTCCAGGCTATTGTGGCTGACTCTAAACATTGACAGGGTTCTCCGTGGTTGCAGAAGGGCCTGTGCTGGGCTGCAGTAGGTGGGACAGGGATTTAGGTGGGTTTGTCCTGGGCAGCCGGGGCTGTCAGTTGAGGCCCTGCAGCCAGGGAGTGTAAATCCGCCAGGGCAGATGGGTGGGGAGGGTGAGGTGGGCCTGTAGGTAGGAGGTGGAGCCTCGGTGGCCACACTATCTCTTAGCCTCAGGTTACAGTGAATCACTGAACCACTGAGTTTTAGATCCTCGGACAGCTTGGCCTCCCCCTCTGCTCTCCGCTTCATCCTTTTTTTTTTTTTAATTAAGTCCAAAAGTTGACAGGCACTGGTTTACCCAAACCCCAGGGTCAAGGTGTGGAGACAACTGAAGTGGTTGGGGATTTAGCTCAGTGGCAGAGCACTTGCCTATCACGAGCAAGGCCCGGGGTTCGAACCTCAGCCCTGAAAAAAAAAGACAGATAATTGATTTTATTTAGTTTTTCACGTGGCTTTCCTTGCTCTGACACTTCATGGTGTCTGTGGTGCTGGAGTTGGAACCCGTGTCCTCTTGCATCCCAGCCAAGCACCGTAACCGCTGCATCACTGCTCTAGCCCCGGGTGTGGAAACTTTTCATGAACCTGGAGATAAGCTTTCTAGTGTAGTGACAGCTGCTTAATTAGACCAAAAAAAAAAAAAAAAAAGCCGTGGAGCCCCCATCTGCCTTCTGTTCCGTGAGCCTTGTGAGAGCCACCCGCCCCCCGCAGCTGCGGCTGGCGCTGAAGCCCAAGTGTAGCCCCTCGGCACCACTGGCTTGGTGGACAGCTGACTGTGGGTCTGTTTTCCCTCCATATAGATCACAGGCTCTGGACAGCACCTACAGAATACCCGGGTTTGTCCCCACCTGGGGGTGCCGGCGTTGCACCAAGCCCGCCAGTGTCTCAGGGCCATGTGTAGAGTGACATGTGAAGGACCCCCAGGGTTACCTGGTGAACACGTCATTTACAGAAGAAAGTGGCCGAGCCCGGGAGCCAGCAGGGCACCTGATGACCCAGCTTCCTCTAACGCTGGCAGCCCATGTAGGGCCAGGACCACATGGCACCAGCCTTGTTTTCTAGTGCTGGCTGGGATGGTCCCAGCCTCAGCCTGGGTCAGTGACAGTGATGGAAAGAAAGAGTGGCAAGTCAGGCACATCCCCCTGTCTCTCCTCTTCACTTTAGACCCAGGCAGGCACCCCACTGGGCTAGGGTGTCACATGCTTGCCTGGCAGCACCACAGAGAAAAAGCCTCCATTTCCCAAAGAAAAAACTCTAAAATATGCTATAGTGTTTATTCACAACATGTTTTTTCTGTAGCTTTATAAAAATTATTTTTATTAACCACAGGCTAATCAAAAGAATGGCTGGGCCTGGGGCTGTGGCGCACGCCTGCAGATCCACCAGATCAGGATGCTGAGGCAGGAGGACTGCCGGTTCAAAGCCAGCCCCAGCAATTTAGTGAGGGGCTGGAGCAGTGGCTCGGCAGTTACAGCGCTTGCTTGGCATGCACAAGTACACGGGTTCAAACCCCAGCACTCACGTACACAACTAAGTGTTGGAGCAACGAAAGCCATGTGAAAAACTCAAAATTTGATTCTCTGTCTCTCTGTCTCACTGTCCTCTTTCTTTAAAAAAAAAAGTTTAGTGAGGCCCTGAGCAACTTAGTGACACCCTGTCTCAAAAGAAAAAGTACAAAGGGGCTAGGGATGTAACTCATTGATAAAGCGTTTCTGTATTAAATCTCCAGTACCAAGAAAGAAAGAAAGAAGGAAGGAAGGAAGGAAGGAAAGAAGGAAAGAAAAGAGATTGCTGGGGCCAGGTGTGGTGGCACATGTCTGTAATCCCAGCGATTCGGGCTGGAGGGTCACAATTTGGAGACCAGCCTCCACAATGTAGCAAGATCGTGTCTCAAAATATAAAGAGGGGCTGGAGCAGTGGCTCAGTGGTAGAGCGCTTGCCTGGCATGTGTGAGGATGCGGGTTTGAACCCTAGCACTGCATGTACAACTCAGTGTCAGAAAAACTAAAAACAGATGAAAAATAAATAAAATTGATTCTCTCTCTTGAAAAAATAATAATGCTAAAAAGCGCAGGGATGTAGCTTATTGGTAAAGTGCCCCTGGGTTCAATCCCTAGTACCAAAAAATAAATTATAAAACTAAATTTTAAGAAGAGACTATTGGAAGGCTTGGTGACAATCACAGAAAGCTCAGGAGCAATTGAAGTGCCCAACTTGCTTCCTCACACCTCCTGCCCAGCAGGAGGAGTGTTTAAAGCCTGCTTGTGAATCCTGAGATTCCCCTCGTATATCACACAGTCAAAGCAACCCTCAACAATTGGATTCTCAGGTAAGAAAGAAATAATGTTCATATCTAGAAAAAAATGATTTTTTTTCTTTTTCTTTTTAAACCGAGTCCCTCATTAAAATTTCCCTGGAAAGACATACTGAAGTTTTTAATAAGCAACAGATGGTAAAGAGAATTTAATTGTGCATTAGCCACCGATAGTAATTTAAAATGTGGAAAGTGTCACTGATATTCTCTTTATTTAAAACGCTTCCTTTAATGCTTTATTTTCACGAAGGCAGAAAATATCCACAAGATTTTACATAGGTTCATTGGAAGTTCACATCCCCTCCTGATTTTCATGGGGTCCCCAAAGATGAGGCTGCAGAAAGGACACTTGTGGTAGACAGAGTCACGGCGCCTGCAGGTCAGGGCACTGTTCCAAAGCAAAATGCTAGGACAGGTTAGCCTGGCCTTGGTCTAAGGGGCAGGGGTCCCCCTGGAAAATGCGCAAGCAAACTGGACCCCAGGCCGGCAGTCCTGGAGACTGAACCAGGCGCTCTACCTCTGCTACACCCCCAGCCGCTTTTGTGTTTTACTTTGAGGCGGTCTCACTAATTTGTTGAGGCTGACGTCAAACTTGGACTCCTCCTGCCTAAGCCTCTCAAATTACTGGGATTACAGGCACGTGCCACCTCGCCCAGCTAACTTGAACTTTCTGTTGTCACTCTTACCCTTTATGTCACAGTGTCTCAATACTGTCAACAACAAAAAGTTCTTAAGATCACCCATCAACAATCTACTTTTTCATAGCAGTGCCCTATCAAAAAGAGAGGCCAGCTCTGCCTGGTAGGCCCTGGCTACTGCTGCCTGCAGTGGGTGCAACTTCCCAAAAGGAGCCAGCCACACTCTAAACGTGGGCCCTCGCTGCCTCTCGCCCAGTGCTCCCGACTCTAAAGTCGCCTTGGAAAACTGAAATTGCAAACTGCGCCCTCTGTGCTGCCTGAAGACCAGCGGTCCTGAACCTCCGAGTCCCCCAGGCAGAATTCAGGCCTGGAGCCACTCCCAGCAGCTTTCAGCGGAAACCTTATTCATTTGTCCATGTAGAAAAACCCAAACTGGAACTGGAGCAGTGGCTCAGCCGTTTCAGCGCTTGCCTGGAAGCACGAGGACCTGGGTTCAAACCCCAGCACCACGTACACAACTGAGTGTTGGAGCAACTAAGGCCATGTGAAAAACTAAATAAAGTTGTTCCTCTCTTTCTCTGTCTCTCTCACTGTCCCTCTGTCTTTAAAAAAAAAAAAAGAAAGAAAGAAAAGAAAAACCCAAACTGGGTTTGAGCAAGAAGATTCTCCAGGGAAGAGAATTACTTGGGCCTGGTAGCCTCAGGGTTCAGGTAGTGTAGTTTGGCTCGAGTGAGGCTCTCTGGGTGCAGTTACTCAGGGCTCCCTCGTCAACAGAACCCCAGTGACAGGGATGTGGCCTCTCTGGGGAATACACTGGCTTTCTTAAATAACCATTATGATGCTGCGAATTGGCCAAGCTGGGCTGTAAGAACCATGGCCTAGAAGACAGGGTACAGACAGAGGGACAGTCCAGTTGGAGAGGCAGCAGCTCAGAGGACATCAGCAGATGGGCCTGGAGTGAGGGAAGAGCCTCCCAGGCACCACTTGAGGCTCTGGGTGGAGAGCTTGCAGGGTGGTCCTGCGGGTGGCATTCATTTCTCTGTGGCTGCAAGGTGACTTCTAGAGGGAAGAGGCAAGGAGAGAAGGCACTGAGGGTCACCTGAGCAGGGGGAAAGGCCCTGCTGCCATTAACTGAGAGTTTAGTAGAGACCGAAAATCCTGTGCCTTCCTGTGGAGGCTACTGTGTGCTTCGCTCAGATGCTTCTCCCCTCCTCCACTGCTACCATTAACCTGGGAAGCCATGAATTTTCCTTCCCTTCCTCTCTGCGACCTTCACTTGTGCAGTCCAGGACCTAGCCTTGACCTGGAGTAAGCACTCAGTGGACCGGCAGCCTATGCTTTCAGACGCGAGGTTGTCCTCCTCTGCCCTGTGCCCAGCAGGCAGGTGGTCACAGCGTCCTCGGCGCTTTTCCCAGAAGCCTTGGAAGGAGCACAGTCCCCTAGTCTCAGCAGCGAGCCCCTTGTGGCTGTCCACACCCTGGCTCGCAGCCTTACGGTCTCAGTGGACTCACCTGGACGGTGCTGCCAGGGCTTTGGCCATCACTGCAGCGAGCAGCTGCCAGGCACGGTTGTGCATGGGCCTTGTGTGGGCAGCCAGGGGCTGTGAAGCCAGCGGTTAACAGCTTTGGCCCTCGAGAGCTGCTTTGCTCCGCACACACCAGCTTCCTCCTCGTTCCAGACTGACTTTGAAACCGGAAAACGGTTCGCAGGCGATTGTTACGTAACCCAAACGACTGTGGCTGATGTTTTGCGCACGTTAGTTTCTTTTGAACCTTCAGAGACCCCGTCCTGTACCCATTCCTTCAGGAGCGCTGTCTAAGTCGTGCATCTTAGCCGTGGAAGGCCCAGGGTGTGTGCTCTCCCCTTGTAATGAAGGGGAGGTGGAGAATCAGTGAAGGAGCTTTCCTTGGCACTCTGGTGGCATCACTCCCGTGCTCTCCCACAGGCCAGAGGCTGATGAGGTGGCCTTCTGCTTCATTTATTGGCAGTCTCCATAGCTTGCGAGATTTCCTCTTTTCCTTAGCTCCTCTCTGCCTAGGTGTGAGGTTTTCATTTGTTTAGTTTGATCCTCCTCAAGGCCCTGGGCTCCTAGGTGGGTGTGTTCTGGAAACCCCCTGGTTGGTGTTGCCTTGGTTCCCACCCTTCCCGTCTCTCCTCCCGAATCCCAGCTGAAGAGGTGCCAGAGCTCCTGCGCGGCCTCCACGCTCGCGCCCTCCAAGCCTTGGGGCGCACTCTGGATGCTTGATGCCAGAGAACGCTTCAGTAACTTCCTCCAGGCCGGAAATCCACTCTGAAGTCCTGGCTGGTCTTTCATTCAGCCTGTTGATTGGCTTTAAATTCAAAAATTGTTTTGTTTCAGACTTGTTAATTGGTTCTCTCTCTCTCTTTTTTTTTTGTGCCAGGGATTGAACCAGGGGTGCTTAACCACTGAGCCACATTCCCAGCCCTCATGTATTTATTTAATAAAGAGAGATAGGGACGGTGAGAGAGAGAATCAATTTTAATTTAGTAGCTTTTGTTGTTCCACCTTCTTCATTGTGTATGGAGTTCTGGGGCCAACGCAGGTCCTCACGCATGCCGGGCAAGCGCCGTAAGTGCTCAGCTACCGCTCCAGCCCCTCCTAGTTCTCCTTTTAATGGTTAAATGTGTTCTGGTATACGACACACACAACTGTACAACTTCATGCTTCTCTTTACGGATGTGATTCCAAGCTCACGTATCTACGATATTAAACGTGGCTGTTCTCTAAGCTGTGGTGCAGAGGCCTGACTCGTTGCTTGTTTCTCTTCGATAGTTTTGATGCTCCTCGAGGTCGCTGAGCTCTTCATCGTTGGCCCTTCTTCCTCAGCAGAGCTCCCCTACCCCTCCAGTGGCTCCTGGGGTCCCTGCTGCTACCTTAGCCACTACGTCGCCTCCTCCTCACTTTCTTATTTTAGGAATCATCACAGCATTTTGTTACAAAATATTGTCGTGTGTGTGTGCGCGCACGCGCACGTCCCAGGAATAGAACCCAGGGACTTAAACACTGAGCCACATTCCCAGCCTTTTTTTTTTCTTTTTACTTTTGAGACAGAGTGTGGCTAAATAGCTAAATTGCTTAGGGCCCTGCTAAATTGCTGAGGCTGGCTTTGAACTGGTGATCCTCTGCCTCAGCCACCACATGGCTATTGAAGGGTCTTAACTCTTTTTGAGTTCTAGAATCTTAATTCCAGAAGGTAGAGCAAGTGCTCTGGTGAGCTGGGCAGAGGAAGCTGGTTTTGTAGACGGGGAAACAAAACCAGAAGCAAAGAGCACAGGGGGTTTGGTCCTTTCAGAGCCACTTCCTGGGGAGGTGGGCACAGGGAGGCAGGAATAGAGAAATAACTAACTGGGACCTTCATTATCAGCACCATGGGAACTGGCCTGTTTGGGAACCTCTCTCTCCTGATTCAGGAAGGTCATAAAACTAGTTTCTGTGTGGCGAGGTGGGACTCACCGTGAGTGACTCTGCTTGGTCTGATCTGTTGGGGCCCCTGCAGGAGCTTTGTCCCTGACTGTGCCCTCCTGTAGCTTCTGTCTGACACCAGGTGTCTGGGCACTCTCCCCATGTTCCGAAGCACTGACTCCGTGAGAGTTGGGTTTTTCATCACTGTTGGAGACTAAGGTCAACATGACGCCTAGCCAGATGTCAGAGAGTGGTAAGCAACTCTAAGGGGCCCAGCTGGCTTGTAGTTAGCAAACCACCTGACCGCGTGACTGAGCTATTTGGCCGCTCATTTGTTACAATTGGTTGAATGTGTTCGCACTGTATCCCTATTGGTTGTTGTAACAGATAAAAAGAGAGAGTAGCGCCTAGTCAGAGGAGAAGCGGTAGCAGAGACATCAGCAGCAGTACAAGCAGAAGAAGAAAACCCTCCCATGCAGACTTAAGAGAAGAAGAGCCTCGGCTGCAGAAATAGGGACTATAGTACAGCAGTAGAAACAGGGACTCTAAAATGTGAACAGCCTTGACTCTAAAAAGGATGTTTTAAAGGCCTTGCCTCTAAAACAGGGAAGGCGGAAGCGCTTGGAGGCCTTTAGCCGCGATAAAGGGAGAAATAAAGCGCTTGGGGAACTCAGGGCCAGTGGGCCTGAGGGTGATGCAGGTCAGTGATAAAAACATCCTGGTTCAATCTCCAGTACAGAAAAGAAAGCTGGGTACAGTGGTATATGCTTGTGACCCCAGCAATTCAGGAGGCTGAGGCAGGAGGATCACAAGTTTAAAGCCAGCCTCAGCAACTTAGTGAGGCCCTAGGAAATTTAGGGAGACCCTGTCTCAAAATATTAAAAGGGCTGTGAATGTGACTCAGTGGTTAAGCGCCCCTAGTTCAGTCACTAGTACCAAAAAACTGAATGAAGTCTAGGCCAATGGAATAGAGAGAGAACAGACTCGAAAACTGTAGAAATGACAAACTGGGAGCCTGGGTGGAAAGGGTGAGAGAGGAGTGTACGGAATAGGCAAGGAAAGAAGAATGTGGAGGAAATAGAGAGGGGCCCAGTGCAGCCTGGGACCTCACTTCCGCTTACAGATTGGGGTAGATAGAGAGGACTAAAGGAAAAGAAGATTATAGGGCGCTGCTGGGGAGCTGTCAGGGAAGAGTCCTTTCTTAAGATGCAGTGTTTAGGGAGTATCATAGGTGGGGCTGGGGCTTGGGGACAGGTGGGGCTTATTCTCAGCTGGAGGATGATATTTAAAATGGAGTTGCCTGGGTCAGGTTCTACCAACAATACATTCAAGTTTTAGTCTTGGCCAGTGATGTAGGCCAGGTATGGTGGTGCACACCTGTAATCCCAGCGACTCAGGAGGTTAAAGCAGGAGGATCACGAGTTCAAAACTAGCCTCAGCAATTTAGTGACACTCTGTCTCAAAATATAAAAAAGGTCTGGGGAGCGGCTGGAGCGGTGGCTCGGTGGTTACAGCGCTTGCCTATCATGCGCAAGTACATGGGTTCAAACCCCAGCACCCACGTACACAGCTAAGTGTCAGAGCAACGAAAGCCATGTAAAAAACTCAATAAAAATTGAGTCTCTCTCTCTCTCACTGTCCTTCTCTCTTAAAAAAAATTTTTTTAAAAAAAGGGGCTGAGGATTTGGTTCAGAGTTAAGCACCCCTGAGTTCAATCCTCAGTACAAAACAACAACAAAGGTAAATGATGTAATCCTCGGGGGGAAACAAAAGAAAAGCTTTGATAATGTGAGTTCACATTTGGGCCTAGTACCTTGGAGCTGAGGCATCTATAGGAGATCTCTCTGTACCCTCCTAAATGGCGTTGGAATGAGGGTCTGGGAAGTCCAAGCCAGGGATTGGGATCCGGGACTTCTTAGTGCAGACAGTCCTGGAAGTCCTCCCTGACCACGGGACGAACAGTGTGACAGACAAGGATGCCGGAGAGGGACCTGGGTGACATCAGGAAGGGCAGGCAGATGGGTGTGCCTAGAGGACCAGGAAGGAGACGCTGAAGGAGGGGTGACTGACCGGGTCAGCGATGCACTGGCACAACAAGGTGCTGATGTCCCTAACCAGAGCCGCCTGGGCAGGTGGTGAATGCAGCCGCAGTTCAGTGCATCAAGCAGGGACGAGAAGGTGGAATGGAGAAACACTCAGCATCGTGGCAAAGGACAGAGGAAAGGACAGGATTGGAAGACAGAGGAAGAAGACTGACAGTGCAGCTGCCCCTGGAACCAGGCAGAGGAAGGGCTGAAGGACGGGGCACCAGTCCTCCGGGTCAGGAAGGGGGGCTCAGTGAGTTCAGCGGAGGCTGCTCTCGCTTCCTGCCCATCACCTCTGCCTGCATACATATACATACTGTTCCAGAGCTGGGGATCGAACCCAGGGCCTCTCCCACTGAGCTAATGCGCAGTCCTCCACCAGCTCTTCTGCAATCCCTCCTTTGCTCTGTTCAATGAAGAACCATCCCTGATCCCCTCCGCTTCACTACGCAGCCGCTCCCTTCATCCCCTCGGCACGGACCCATCCTGCTGGGGACCACAGCTGCTCCGTCACTACCACACCCCACTTGCTGCCCCTCACTCTCCTAACTGCTGCGTGTTTTTTTGGTGGTTTTTTTTTTTTTTTTTTTTTTTGCTACTGTGGATTGAACCCAGAGGTGCTTAACTACTGAGCCACATTCCCAGGCCTTTTTATTTGTTATTTTGAGACAGGGTCTTGCTGAGTTGCTCAGGGCCTCGCTGAGTTGCTGAGGCTGGCTTTGAACTTGTGGTCCTCTTGCCTCAGCCTCCCCAGGTGCTGAGATTCCAGGCTGTGCACTGTACCCGGCAGTTTGGTGCAAACTTTAAGACAGATTTCATCTTCCCAGTCCAGGCGCCCGGCCTGGACTTGGGGCTGGAGGGAGTGTCGTTCAGGAGACGGGTTCGTGGTGCTCTAGGGGTGCTCCAAGGAAAGCGTGAAGGTGGCAGCTCTAGGGCTGCAGAGCGTTGAGAAGGAGTAGGCTACGTGAGCTCTGGAGGACAAAGGGAAGAAGGCGTGAGTGGAAGTGATGTCCACAGGAGTCCAGGAACCTCTTGATGTGCAGCTGGAGCCTCGGGGCATTTGCCGTGGTCAGTTTTTCCAGATGCCTGGGGTCCAAGGGTAGAGGCGACCAAAGTTCACATTCTTGGACCTGTGCCTAGCTGCGTCCTTCCTCCTCAGCGTCCTCCGGGCTCCACTTTGAAAAGCTCTTTCCCTGTTGCCTCCATCATGATTTTCCTTTTCGTGGCCCCTGAGAACCATTGCAAAGGCTTCCAGCCCCACTTGCAGTGGAATCTAAACATCATGCCCTGGACTGGGAAACATCGTGCCGGCCACCTGCGTGTTCTGGGCTCTATTCTTGCTGTCCCTGCTCCCGGTTCTGCCTGGGACGCCCCTCTCCTGAGTGCTGACAAGCGGGCCACCACCCTGCGGGCGGCAGCGAGGGTGGGCATGGCCTCCACTCTCCAGCCTGTGTCGCTGTCACCTCTGTGTATGTCCCCTTTAAGTGTGATATGGCCACCCCTTGGCCCCACAGGACAGGAACTTCTCAGGGTCAGGAACCTTGCACTGATGGACTGCTGTTTCTCCTGACCTGGAACCAGCTCAGGTACACAGTCGGTGCCAACTACTTGTTGAATGGAGACAAGGTCAGCTGTGAAGAGTGAGTGTAAGCAGGGGTGAACGGGAGGTGTTGACATTTGACAGGCAGCCAGGCGGGGGCAGTGAACCGAGGAAAGGCAGGGTTGGTAGCCCCGCAGCGGTGCTGGCCCAGGTGAGCTTGGCTCTGCCTTGGTGATGGCATCAGTCTGCTTTGCTCTGTGGTTTTTCTCTCACAGAGGGAAAAAGTGAAAAAAGCAGATGGTCTCTATGCCTTTGCTTCTAAAACATAAATGTTAAAGCAGATAACCTTTAAGAACTTTTCAGTATTAAAAATCTGTGGCAATTCAGATACACTCAGGAAGCTAGGTGTTTAAAAAATCTCCTGGTAAGCCAGGCACAGTGGTACCCGCCTGTAATCCCAGCAATTTAGGAGGCTGAGACAGGAGGATTTCAAGTTCAAAGCCAGCCTCAGCAATTTAGTGAGGCCCTGAGCAACTTAGCCAGACCCTGTCTCAAAATAAAGAATAAAAGAGCGGGGAATGTGGCTCGGTGGTTAAGTGCCAATGACCCCAAGAATTTTCGTTTGATAGATGATCCCTAACTCCTGTGGGCCACTTTGTCAACGTCTTCACACGCACTCCCAGCACAAGGTGCCTTTCCCACATGTACGCTTCCATGTCATTCAGCACTAACACAGTGCCTTCCCCCATCCAGAGCGAATACCTGAGGGCGGATGCCCCATTGCTGCAGAACAAGATCACTGTGACAATTGGCACTCAGTAAAAGAGGTCCATTAGTTGAAGTGGTGCAGGGCCGGGCCGGGGGCTGCGTGCTGCACCGTGGAAGGCCTTCTCCAGCCGGGGCCTTGGCCCGAGAGAAGCCTATGGTGCAGATTGAGGGCTGGCGGCTGGTGGGGCTGCTGGACTCCCCCTGAGGGAGCAGTCAGGACGCCCAGGAACGCCTCTTCCACCGCTATGCAAGCTCCTCTCTTCTCAGTGTTCTTGCACGTGTAATGTGGTCTCGTGTTTGCATTGACCCCTCACATACAAGACACTGGAAAGGACTAAGGCCAACACAAGAAAGGAAAATAGGAACCTGGGTTTGTTTGTTTGTTGTTTTTTAAAAAGGGACAGAGAGAAAAAGAGAGAATCAACTTTATCTGGTTTTTCATGTGGCTTTCGTTGCTCCGACACTTCATTGTGTATATGGTGCTGGGGCTCAAACCCAGGTCCTCGCTCATGCTAGGCAAGTGCTCCAAAGGCTGAGCCACCACTCCAGCCCCCAGAACCTGCTTTAAAACTGCAGAAAGCAACAGCAGAGTGCCCCAGGGTGCCCCTGCCCTGGTGAAGGCCTGGACGCCAGCCACCCCCAGCCTTGGGAGAAGGGTCAGCCTTCCAGAGGCTTGAAGGGAACTGGGAAGGCCGTGGGGATGTCTGGGATTGAAGACTCTTCTGTGCAGAGGGCTTGGACCTACTTTCATGATAGTGGGCAAAAGCAGGAACAGCAGTTGAAATGTTTGATTTGTTTAATGTCAAACCCTGCAGACAAGTGCCCTTGATTCTCTTGTGTCCTGAACGCATTTCTGCAGCTGTGTTTCCCACCGAGGGCCCTGGGACTGGATCGGTTCATCTCAAACTAAAGGCCTTGTGGATCCATTTTAAAGGGAAAATTTCACAAACCATCAATGTAAACATAGTATTTATCATAGTTTTTTTAATTTTAATTTTAATTTTTTAAAGAGAGAAGGACAGTGAGAGAATTTTTCACATGGCTTTCATTGCTCCGACACTTAGTTGTGTACGTGGGTGCTGGGGTTTGAACCTGTGTACTTGCGCATGCAAGGCAAGTGCCGTAACCACCGAGCCACTGCTCCAGCCCCCGCATAGTTTATTTTAAAAATAACAGACATGGGGTTGGGGGTTTAGCTCAGTGGAGAGCGCTTGCCTAGCTGTGCAAGGCCCCAAGTTCGGTCCCCAGCCCTGAAAAAAAAAGTAACAATCACAAACCTAGGTATACATTCTGACATTAGAAATCTTATGCTACAATCAGACCAAAAATGTATAGACAGCATACAAGTACAAAGCAAATAAAAATCAGATTAAAAACTAAACAAAAAAAAAAATTTTTTTTTTACATCCCTTGAACTTGCAATCCTCCTGTCTCAGCCTCCCGAGTTGCTGGGATTGTGGGCGTGCACCTGTACCCAGCTACAAGACCACTCTTCACACGGTACAGTAAGACCTGCCACTGCCTAGCTCCTGCCAGCAGCTGCTTCAGAAAACCGGGCTCCCCCCTGCTTTCCCCACTCCAGCTGCTCAGGCAGGGCCAGGGCGCAGGCATGCACCTAGATCCCAGCAGCCTGGAAAGCTGAGGCAGGAGGATGGAAAGTTCAAGGCCAGCCTCAGCAATGTAGCGAGACCCTCAGCAACTTAGCAAGACCCTGAAAGAGGACAGGGGACAGAGCTCAGTTGGTGAAGCGCCCCTTGGGGTCAGGATCAGGAACCTTGTGCTAACCCGCTGTTGTCTCCGCAGATCCGGAACTGGGTCAGGCACACAGTGGTTGCTGCTTGTTGAATGGAGACAAGGTCAACTGTGAAGAGTGGGTGTGGGCAGGGGTGAAGAAGGAAAGGGGTGCTCTTTGCTAGCACAAAGCAAAGACGCTGCTCGTCCTGGTACGACCGTGCCAGGCACAGTGTCACTCAGTCTCCACCTAATGTGAAGCGTCCATCTCCCCCTCCTTTTCTCTTTTTCTTTGTTTTGCAGTGCAGGGGTAGAACCCAGGTCCTCGCACGTGCTGAGCAAATATTCTCCCAGCTATACCCTCTCTCCTTTCTAATAAGCCCAGAAAAGTGAAGCTCCCCTATTTGGCCCAGTGACAACCAGGACCCCACTAGGAGGGAGAGGGCAGCCCAGGATAATCTGAGCAGGGCTGACACAGACCTTGTCACCATATAGACAGACGGTTCAGGGGCCAGCCACAGCATAGCAGCTAGGAGGCTTAGGGACATGGGGCCAGAACAGGAGAGAAGCCACCTTGAGAAGTGTGACCTTCATCTAGGACACAGCCAGCCAGGGACAACCTGCCCTTGCTGACCTCTCCTCGCCTGCTCCCCATTAGCTGGACCAGCTTGGTGGCCAGAGGCACAGAGCCTGCTGATTCCACCTCTGTGGGAGAATGGAAGGCGGGAGGGAGGTGACATAGGGACACATCCAGAGCAGTGGCACAGGCCTGAGCCTGTCCTATCACCAGGGAGGCCCCTGGCTTCGGTCACCCTCACTCCACGTGGGGAGTACACAGACTGACAGGGCAGAGAGGGAGCAAGTGCTAGAATAGAGAGGCTGGTGGGGACAGGAGATGCCCAGAGGGACGAGTGACAGACAGGGGAAATGAACTTAGACGGCAGCCTGCCCACCCAAGTAATCTCTCCTTTTAGTGCCCCAAATCCCAAATGTCTCAGTAGGATCCATTCCTGCTGAGCTCAGTGCCCATGAGCCCCAGCTTCCTGTGGATGTGGACTGAGTTTTGGCCAGGTCGCACGTGTTCCGTTTCCCTTATTCATTATCTGTTACTGCACAAGAAGCCACCCCAAAATGTAGTGCCTTTGAATCAATGTGGTTTTGTCCCCTTTCTTATACCACTTATGAAATTAACTTGAAACGGGTTAAAAACTTAAAAACAGGAGCTGGAGCGGTGGCTCGGCAATTACTGCACTTGTCTGGCATGCGCGAGGACGCAGGTTCGAACCCTAGCACCACGTACACAACGAAGTGTTGGAGCAACAAAAGCCACGTGAAGAACTAATAAAACTGATTCTCTCTTCTCTCTCTTTCTCACTGCCCCTCTCTCAAAAAAAAAACAACAAAACCAAACCTTAAGACCTGGAACCCTAAAATTCCTAGACTGAAACACGGGAGGAAGCTCTTTGGCACCGGTTTTGCCAAGAATTTGTGGACGATAGCAGAGCTGGGCAAGGACAGCAAATGTTAGCAGGAGCAGTTCCAACCAAGAAGCTCCTGCAGAGCAGAGGAGCCATCCGCAGACACAAAGCAGCCCCTGCAGTGAGAAACCGGGCTGGAGGGCGAGGGCGCTCGGCTGCAATCCCAGCGTCAGGAGACTGAAGCAGGAGGACATTGAGCTCAAGGCCAGCCTCAGCAAAACAAAACAAAAAAAGGAGTGGGGGCGCTAGGGGAGGATCTGGCTCAGTAGCAGAGCGCTTGCCCAGCACACGCAAAGCCCTCATTTTGGTCCTCGGCCTTAAAAATGGGGGGAGGGGTGGCACTGGGGTTGGGCCCAGTGGTAGAACACCCCTAGGTTCAATCCCCAGTGTTGCAAAATAAGAAGCAGCGGCCGCTGCCACCTGAACTCTGGCAACGGTCAGTGTGGGTGCCCAGGATGTTGGTGGGTAGCGCTGGCAGGGTTGGTTCTTGGGGTGGAGGCTGGGGTGTTGAGGAGGGAGACCAGGCTTCTCGTTTGAGGAGTGTGCGTGATGAGACCCGCATGGGAGGGGGAGGAAGTACCGGAGATGGGGAGAGGAGGAAAGAGGGTAGCCAGTGCAGATGCCCACAGCCTGACACCATGTCCAAGCCCAAGTCTTTTCCTGCCCTTGAAAATGCCAAATCCAAGGTTCAGCCTGTCCAGTAATCTGCCAAAAAGAAGCCATCAGTAGTCACCTGAAGCTTCTGGAAAGCTCCAGCGCTTGTTTGGGCTGTAAAACACACACATGCACACACGCCACATGTTTCACACTGTCGTCCCAAGACTCAGGGCAAAAAGAGGAGCCCAGGCAAAGAGAAGAGCCAGGAGTTAGGCTTTCTGCCACCCAAGGACGCATGCCCTGGGAATGGAAATGCCCCAATCAATGTGTTTGACGCCCCCAGCTGCCAGGGACAGCATAACCCAGGCGGTTATGTATGCAAGGCGTGCCCGCCTGGAGCTTCTGGAGAGCCAAGCAGGACCTGTCCTTCCCACAGAAGCCCGCCCTGGGGGGCAACCGGGCAACTTTATTAAACGAGCAGATTTTAATGGAGAACACTGGGAAAGGAAGAAAGCATCTCCTTGCAAAGTGAAATTTGCCTGTGGACCCACCAGCCCATAAAGGGGGTTCTCCTGGGTACGACTGAGTCGCTCATTTCTACATAAGAGTCCTGCCTTTGTTTTATGGCACTGGAGATTTAACACAGGGGACTCGACCACTGAGTTGTGTCCCCAGACCTCTATTTTGAAACAGGGTCCCACCAAGTTGCTGAAGGGTCTTGAACTTATAATCCCCTTGTCTTAGCCTCCCAAGTGGTACAGGTGTGAGCCATTACACCTGACTGCCTACCACTCTTGAAACACTGGTTGAGAAAGAAACCAAATACATCTTTGTAGCTCTCCAGCAATTCCATACTTGGATATGAGATTTCCATGAACTAATTGAAAGAAAATGAAAAACTATTTCTATTTGTGATTCCCTCCCTAAGAGCTTCCTCGTTTATAAGAAAACCACTGCAATCTGATGGGACTTCTGTTATAATGAGGAGTACAAACTATAATCATCCTTCTTCTGAAACACATCACCCATTGGACTTGGACAACAAGGGGTCCTGGGAGACAGGCTGCTTTTTCTACCTCAGATAAAGTCCCAACAGGTTCCTCGTTTCGAAGTCTGCTCACATGCCTTCTTAGTTTTAATTATGTATACCTTTTATTTTCCCATTGCTTATTTTTTGTGTTGAATTAAGAAATTTAAATTCAATAGACTAAAAGAAAACAAGTAAAACCACCATGACTTCATTACTAAAAAATAATCATTAGCTGAAACTTGTTATAAATCTTGACAATCTCAGTGTGCACATAAATAATTGTTTCATTTACAAAGCAAGAGAAGAGAAGGTGCTGTGGCACACACCAGTAATCCCAGTGACTCAGGAGGATGAGGCACAAGGACCACAAGTTGAAGGCTAGCCTGAGAAACTTAGCGAGACCCTGTCTCAAAATAAACAGTTAAAAGGACTAGGGATGTGGCTCAGTGGCCAAGCATCATGGGCTTCAATCCCAGTACTAAAAAACAAGCAAATAAATAAATAAAAATAAAAAATAAACACAAAAAAGCAAGAAAATGGTGGTTTATTCTCATATTAAAATCTAATTATATCAGAAATATTATCATTTAGTAAAAATAATTTTGCATGTTTTTCTCTTAACTGGTATCTTACTCTATGAATGTGTCCTTCGTTTAACCAATCACCTAGTGTTGAAAATCTATTATTTTTTAAATTATGTGTATCACAGCAACTCTAGCATCACAACTCTGAATATCTTTTTTTTTAAAGAAAGACAGAGGAAGAGACAGAGAATCAATTTTTTTAATTGAGTTTTTCACGTGGCTTTCGTTGACACTTAGTTGTGTACATGGGTGCTGGGGTACTTGTGCATGCTGGGCAAGCGCTATAACCACAGAGCCACCGCACCAGCCCCACAACTCTGAATATCTTTACAACTAAACCTTCGCGTGTGTTTTATTTTTATTTGTTTTGTTTTTGTTTTTGTTTTTTGCAGTACTGCGGATTGAACCCAGGGTTGCTTAACTACTGAGCCGCATCCCCAGCCCTCTTTTATTTTTTGTTTTGAGACAGTATCTCTAAGTTGCTTAGGGCCTCACTAAATTGCCGAGATTGAAATTTGCAATCCTCCTGCCTCAGCCTCCAGAGTTGCTGGGATTATTGGCCTGCCCACCCCCCACCCCCCACCCCACCCCCGCCTGGCCTTTTGTGTGCATTCTTAGTTTTGCAGGATAAGGTCTTATGAATAGTGCTCTAGATTCAAAGGATATGCTTATTTCTGGTGTTTGTTGCTAACCTGCTTTCGGAAGGATTGCAAATCACCAGCATCACAGAAAAGCACCATTTCCCCGTCTTCACATACACCAGACTTCAGGTTGCAGGTTCAAGAGGATTCACCTCGCTATGCGTGCCCCGAGCTGCTCTTGGATTTCTGCTCCTCCCTGGGCTTCCCTTGTGCCATGCCACCGTCTGCAGGGAGGGCACTGTAAGTAGTTGGGAGGCGTCCGGGCTGGAGCCAGCACACCTGGGCCACAGGGTCCTCTTCATCAGACCACCTAGGCCGCAGGGTCCCCTTCATCAGACCACCTAAGCCCCAGGGTCTCCATCATCAGACCACTTAGGCCACCTAGGCCCCAGGGTCCCCTTCATCAGACCACCTAGGCCGCAGGGTCTCCTTCATCAGACCACCTAGGCCGCAGGGTCCCCTTCATCAGACCACCTAGGCCCCAGGGTCCCCTTCATCAGACCACCTAGGTCCCAGGGTCTCCTTCATTAGACCACCTAGGCCACCTAGGCTGCAGGGTCCCCTTCATCAGACCACCTAGGCCCCTGGGTCTCCTTCGTCAGACCACCTAGGCCTCAGGGTCTCCTTCATCAGCTGTTTGATTGGGAACAGGTGACCGTTCCTATCTGCAAAATGGAGATAGCACTTATTTCAGAGGCGCAGTAAGGATTAAGTGAGTTTATGCACGCAGCTCTCTGGCCAGTGCCTGACTCATGGTAAGCACTTCATAAATGTTGGCTCCTGGCCATTATTTGCCCTTTCAGAAAAAGATTTACTCCTACACCAAGAGCGAACCCTAATGTAAACCAGCTGGGGTCTTCAGGTGACAGAAGTGTGCAGGGTGGGTGTGCCAACTGTAGCAAACATGTCACTCCAGGGGACATCGAAATGAATGGCTGTGACGGGGGCTTTCTAGAAATCTGCCTCTTCCTCTCAGTTTCATTGTGAGCCTAAAATTGTGCGAAGAAAGTCTTTTAAAAAATGATTTAATGGGCTGGAGCGGTGGCTCAGCTGTTATGGCACTTGCCTGGCATGTGTGAGGAAGCCGATTCAAACCCCAGCACCACATACACAACGAAGTGTCGGAGCAATGAAAGCCACATGAAAACTAAATAAAATTGATTTTCTCTTTCTCTCTCTTGCTGTCCATCTCTCTTTAAAAAAGAAAAGATTTAAAGAACGTTCATTAAAGATGATATACATTTGCCATATACTTTTCAAATCTTTGCCTTGACTTCCTTTTTCAAAATTTTTCATAACGAAATCTTTACTTGAGAGATTTCACAAGATAAGAGGACTCTAAAGGCACTGTCAACTCACTGTTTGTGTCTCCTGAAGGATTTAGACAGAAGTATTATCTCAAGACAGGGGCTGGAATGCTCTTCCTTCTTGGGGGACAGGGGGTGCCCCTACCCCTGAGTGAGCAGACTCAGTACAAGACTTCATGTTCATCTGGGAGGACAGATTGATCGGGACTACTGGCTGTCTTCAACTATGAGGTAAAATGTGTAGACAGAGAAAGGAATAGCACTGCTCTTATTATTCCAGAGATTAAAGGCTACCAGGAAGGGGGCTGGAGCCGTGGCTCTGCGCTTACAGCGCCTGCCTGGTATGCATGAGGACGCCGGTTCAAACCCCAGCACCACGGACAGTGAAGTGTCAGAGTAACGAAAGCCACGTGAAAAACTAAATTAACTCTCTCTCTCTCTCTCTCACTGTCCCTCTCTCTTAAAAAAAAAAAAAGTACCAGGAAGTACATTTAGGGCGAATCTAAGAAGGAACATTTTATCCACCAGCAGGAGCTGGGGGAAAGTAGCTAGTGTCCCAGGCAAACACAGCTGCATGTGGAGCAGAGATCAGTCCATTGCTGGACCCCTGGGTCGGAGGGACAGAACTTGTCTTCCTGATGTAAGACTTATTGTCTCCCAAATTCAATCCATGAGAATATTCCTGACGTCTCTCCCTTTTTCACTAAAACTGACAGAGCCCGGAGCTCCTGGGCAGTAGGGTGTCCAGGCTGAAGAAGGGAGCGCTGGCGCTGCTGTTGGCCATTTGTACCTGGCCCATGATCTGCACTCTCTTCTCCCTTTATTCCAAAGAGCTCCCTTCCTGTCTCCTTAAAATGCAATGATGTCAATTTTTGCCTGAAAAAAAAATGGCCACAAATTAACAAGCTAAGTAGTTT